>QANY01006259.1:1281276-1453413 GCA_003255025.1 Datisca glomerata
CCCCCCCCCCCCAACACACATACACATTGAAACTAACACTATTATCAAGACAATGAGCATCAATTCAGAAGATATTCAAAAAACATCTAACACGATCAGTACACTATTGAAGCATCAATTAGAAAGTATTCAAACACCATCATCAAGCACGTTCAGATACAAAGTGATACCCCCTCACACACACACACACACCCACACACACACACATTGAAACTAACACTATTTATCAAGACAATGAGCATCAATCAATTCAGAAGATATTCAAAAATCATCTAACACGCTCAGATGCAAAGTGATAACCCCCCACCCCCCACCCCCACACACATTGAAACTAACATTATTATCAAGATAAAAAAACATCAATTCATAAGATATTCAAAAGGTTACTCACATATCTTTCGTGAGCCGTATCATTCTGCCACCTTTTGTAGCACTGAAATGCGTGCTGTAAAATATTTCAATTTCAGTAGGCGCAACCCCAGTTGAAGATTCCTATCCAAAAAGCAACAAAAGTTAAGTCATTAATTATTATATACTAAATATTATTAAGAGTAGTGAAACAATATTTTGATTCACCTGACGAAATCGATGTTCAAGAAAAGATACATTCCCTCCATTATGATCGTATGGAAGGTTTTGACGATTTTGACAATTAGTTTTGAGCATGCCTATATAATAAATGAGTTTTATTATTGAAATAATTAGTCAAATAACCAAAATTTAATAAATAAGCTTTGATAATAGGAATTACCTCAAATTTCTCTACCTCATAAACTGTGCATAGTCAATCTCAATCATCCTTTGATACACCTTTATAAGGATGTCGTTGTGCTACTATTGGATCTTTGAATTTTTTATAATGTCTATGCAATGTGTACTTGTATCCCTTGTATTTGTTCGCTGCTTCAAATTTAATCCAATCGATCATAGCATAATTGGTCGATTCAAAAGTAAAGTAGACCTGCAATAATCTTTTACTATCAGTCACGCAATAAAGAAAATATAACAATAAATAGATGTATCATTGATACCTGCAGCATATCAATTATAACTGCCAGGAATTCTTCAGGCACATTGGAACAACCCTTATGAAGTGATACGAATTGTCATACGAGGGCACCAATTGGACGGTCCACTTTCCAACAGGTCTAACAACACCGGGAGGAGGAGTATCGATTGGTAATTTTCTGAACTACCTCACTAACCTCTCCAACTCAATCCCTCTTGTTGGCCCACAAAACCTTCTCGCACGCCCTGAAGAAGATGAATCCCCTACAAAAAAAAATCAAAGAATAAGAGACCATTATAATAAGAACTATTACAAAGTGTATATACCTGAATGGGAACCATCTTCTTCAGTAGAAGATCCTACAGTAGTATCTAGATTTGGTATAAGAGTATTTCTTCCGGGAGACACTATTAACCTGCATAACGATAAGTGGCATGAAAGAATATCATAAACAAGTTATTGCTCACAAAATAAATTAAAGCAAATTTAAGAAGAAATGAATGAATATCTTACGCTAACAGGCTCACGGTTACTTTAAAATTCAATCTATATCATCATCACTTGGTAAAATATCACCTGAATCATCATCATAATTAACAAAAGTGTCATCTCATTGTCATCGTCATCAATAAAATCAATATCTTCAATATTTATATCTCCTACTCCAATAACATTTGCATCTATTTTAGAAGGTTCCACATCATGCCTACAAAATGCATTGTTTCTGACCCATCTAGATCGATAGATGGAAAAGTTATTTTAGTAGGCCCTATGACTTCATCTTGTTCTATCCCTGGTTCTATCTCAGGAGCATCCCATAAATTTATATGTTGAACCTTTTGCACCACTTTTCAATTGACTCCAAATTTGTAATCATCAACATAAAATATTTGTTGTGCTTGTGATGCGAGAATAAAATGCTCATTTCCATACCAAGTTTGGCTCACATTTAAGCAAGTCAAACCAATATCTCTCTTCACTCTATTTCTTTTTGCGTTTGTGTCAAACCATTCACATCTAAATAATATAACTTTTCTTTCTCGTACATATTGCATTTGTGTCAAACCACTATTTTGGGTTGTCTGGTGATGATCACGATCTATATCATGGTATCGAATGCCATTAACAATACAACCAGAATATGACCTGACATGATTATCTGGACCAAATGCTAAAACATATAAATCATCAGTGGCTTCTAAACCATTCAAGAAATTGGTTTCAATGTCTTAAACTTAAGTCAACCCGACTAACTCTGTTTAATTCTCTCATGTGCTCTCTACACATATTAATCATTTTATTTTAATGATTTGTGACATAAAAAACAACCACTAAAAATTAGACTTAATCATGTTATTGATATACTTACACTAAGTAAGGTTGTAGCTCATCGCAATTATTCAGCACATACCATTGGGCAATCTCTAATTCTTGTTTAGAAAGCTGAACTATTTTCTTACCACCAGTTGGACGAGCTCATTGAGTGAAGACAGCTACTGACCCCTCATTTAGTTTGTCAAAGTACTCATCATCATTCCTATCATTCCATGTGAATTTAGTTTCAACGCCATGGAGATACAATGAGCAAAAAGTCAACAACTTATTAACAATGTAGGCTTTTGCAATCGAACCCTCTAGACGAGCTTTGTTTCTAACATATTGTTTGAGTGTACGCAAACTCCTGTCATATGACAGCAATTACATTGTGCACGAAATATATGATGTGTAAGTAAAGGAAAAGTTGAGAGATATACCTTTCAATTGGGTACATCCAAATATAACCAACATGACCACACAATTTCGCTTCTTGCAGTAAATGAACTGCCAAATGTACCATAACATTAAAGAAAGTTGGGGGAAATATCCTTTCTAACTTACACAGGATCAAACTGATTCCATCTTTAAGAATATCCAAGTCATTAGTGTTCAGTGTTTTCGAGCACAATTCTTTGAAGTAGTTAGACAACTCAACCAAAGCAGTGCACACATTCTTACCCAATAAACCATGAATCCCAACTGGTAAAAGTCTTTGAAGTAAAATATTACAATCATGACTTTTCAATCCTGAAACCTTACCCTCAGCTTCGTTGATACATCGTGATATGTTTGCCGCGAATCCATCTGGAAACTTGACTGACTTTAAGAAACCACAGAACTCTCTTCTCTCCTCTATTATCAATGTGTAACATGCATGTGGTTTAAAATATTTGTTCCCTTTTAGTTCAAGGTGTAGTTCTTTTCTATGTAAGTGTCTTTTGTTTTTCTTTCTATATTCAACAATGTACCTAATATATTATTGCAAATATCATTATAATGATTTGTAAAGAGAAATTGTTTGGTTGAGTGATGACAAATCAAACCAAAATTTTTTACGAGATAACTAGCTTGGAGCTCTTATTGTTGATATTCTTGGTATTGTAGAATATATTGATGCTTCTTTGAATGTTTGTATTTTTAATTTTATTATTGACTTGAAATGGGTTTTGCATGAGATTTTAAAGCTCGTTTTTCTTATCTTTGTAATGAGATTGAAAAGATTACTATTCACTAATGCATGATTCTTTAATTTGGAGTATTTCCGAAGACGACTCTATTTCTTGCAAGGATGCATATTCATAATTGCTTGAAGATAATACAATGGTTTCTTGGCATCGGAATGTCTGGAACTCTTTTATACCATTGTTGATGTCTACGTTGATTTGGAGGATTCTATATAACAGATTATCCACGGAAGATAATCTTTATAAAGAAAATTTTTTTTACTTCTCGAGTTCTATTTGCAGGTCTTTTGTTGAAATGACTAATCATATTTTTCTTAGCTGTGATTTAGCTTTTCCTCTTCAGGAAGTGATTTTTAGTTCTTTTAATAAAAAGGTGCCTTGATCGGATTCAAAATCATTTCTTTTAAAAGTCTATGATACGAAGTTTAGTTCTAGCGTTCGACCTTTACGGATTTCTGCAATGTATGTTATGCTTTGGGTTATTTGGAAATCGAGCAATAAGTTGATTTTCAAACATAAAAAGAGTAATTTCAGAGCTTGTCTTATGTTCATATGGCGCTCAGTTAAAGAAATTAATATTTTTAATAATGATAATATGTCAAATTCGATGGACGATCTATCCATTTGGAGAAATTTCAAACTTAATGGGCGTCCCTTTAAAGCTCCTGTTATCTCTCTGGTTCATTGGTCTCTCCCTTGCAAAATAAGATCAAGGTTAATTCATATGGAGCTTCTTTGGGTTCTCCAGGTATTAGAGGTTGCGGTGGTATATTTCAGACTTGTAGACATTTTGTGAAATGATGTCTCTCTATCTTTTTGAGTTTGGTATTTTCTTTTGAGGCAGGATTATTTGCATTTATTTATGCTATTGAATATACATGGAAATACAGTTAGAATAGAATTTGGTTGGAAAGGGATTTAAGTTATTTGGTTCAATTACTTTCTAAACGATCTTTTCATGTACTTTGGAGAATTCGTCAAGCTTGGAATCGTTGTCTTTTTTAATATTTCTCATGGATTTTCAAATTTCTCATATTTACAAGGGAAGGTAATCAGGTTGCAGACGCTCTTGCTACTACTCATGCTTATTCTCTTCACTTTGCTACATGGTGGTCAATGCTCCAGATATCTGTAATAACTTCATTGACAATGATTTTCCCAAACGTTCATCTTTTCGCTTTAAATGACTGTCTTATTTCTTTGGAGCCTGCAAGCTTTTTAAATTTTGGGCATGCATGACTGATTTATTTTGGGGCATGTGTGCTCAGTTTCTGTTCTCTCTGATAGTTTGATGTGAATATTCATATTTTTTTACTTTAATATCATATAAATACTGTCTGGAGTTTTTTAGCACATTATTGTAAATTATATTTTTTTCCTCCTGGATCAGTCTGCTTGAAAAAAAAAAGAGTAGTTGGTTGCAATGATTTCCATTATTCTTTGGAATCTAGAACTTATATTCTTGCTAACCAAATATAATTCTAGAATGCATATAAGTTCGTTAACATATTGTTTACATCTTGTATGTTGTTTACTTGATATAGTTTTGCTAAAACTCAATTAACATATATGTGAGTTTCATTCAAACTCTTAAAATTCAATCAGTATAACAAATGCCGCAAATGCAATATTCTTTTATTTTGCCAATGTAATCAAGTTGGATTCCAGTAACGTAAACATATTATGTGTACCTACATAATATTATGTTTACCATTTATTAATAATGAAAGCAATGAAGCATGTTGTACATTTGAAATTGTATGCATGCATTATGTGTTACCTCTTGTTCTTTTTCTTGTTCCCTTATTTCATTTAAGTCTTCATTTCTTCTTACATTCTTTCATTTTTAACCTAAGTAATTATGCATAGCTTAATACTATATGTGTATAATATGTTCATCCATTCATGAAATTTAAAAGAATATCTTTACCTTGTTGTCGTGAATATTTTCACTTGTTTGTAGATCGTATAGTGTGTGTACTTCATTGTCAGATATTTAAACTGTTGAATGTTGGGAAATTATCGTAAACGGGCTGTTTTTTTAATAATTTAGGCAATTAGCACAAAAAAGTATAATTATAATTATAGCCGATTTTTTATGAACTTGTTAATGAACTGTGAGATTAAAGATTTTCAAATTCCTTCTCGCCGAGGTCCATCTCTCTCAGTCTCCCTCTCTTAGGCTTTTGATCTATTTCCAACTGGTCAACTAGAAAATTCCTTATCTTCAATCAATTTGGTCTTCAGGATTATCAATTGTCCAAAAGAGTTTAGCACCCAAGAAAGAATCACAGACAGTTTGGTTGGAGTCTAGATGGAGGAAAATATCGCCAGGTTCGGTTCCAAAAACTGGTTGGTAATATCAGATGATCGATTGAAGAAAAGGAATTGAGGTAGATTGAAATTTTACTATAGAGTTTATTTTCTTGAAATGTTCGGCATGCTAGCGGACTTTGATTTTTGGGTGTTCAGATTTTTTGGTGCTCTGGTTTAACTTATAGTTTTCTCCCCTCATTTTCTGGTTTTTTCGCCCTCATCTGATTTTTTGTTTGATTTTGAAAAGATCGAAGCTCCAAAGTGGAGAAAGAGGAAATCGAGTGAGGGAAAGGTGAAGAAGAGAATGAGAGACGAATTTCAGTGTGGGAATAGGTTTGGTACTGGGGATTCATAAAATAATATATTCATGATTTATAATTATCACGATCCTATATAAAAATATATTAAAAATATACTACGGTATATTAGTCGTATATTAAAATATACTATGACATATTAAAATATATTATGGTGTATAAAAATATACCTTAGTGTATCTCACATAAATTTTTTATAGTTTTATCAAAAAAATATACAGTTAAAAAAATATCATTCTTGCAAATATAAATTTTTTTTGTCATTCTCTTACTTTTTAAAAATAAACTACTTCCCTAAATGAGTCTTGATTGTTTGGTTTCCTTGGGCTTAGTTCTCGAGGACGATGCAATATATTGTAATATGTTGTAAGTGGTTCTTTTTTTGTCAAAAAGAAAATATATTAACCAAAAGAAAACACAATTACACAATACAATGGGCATGCTCCAGGAGAAAACATCAAGACCTAAAAAGGGTATGAAATAAAACTATGAAGTCCTAGAACCAACTATTTAAAACATGAGACTCAATTTTTACATGTCTAACATCTTTAAGAAAATGTTGCTTCTATAATCATTCTCAGAATCTTTTGTAAAAGTAGAGCGGAGCCTAAGACTTTATCAGTAAAGACTGTTCTATTCCTTTCCAACCAAATATAATAAACAGAAACTGTGAAAACAAGATTAATAATAAAAATATGACTTTGTGACGTATCCTCTGTAACCCAACTGGAGAAAATCCCCACAAGACGTAGTAGTGCAGTGAAGGTTCATCTCAAGAACAGCTCCATGACAATCTCTATGGATAGTCTTGCATTCGAAAAATGCATGGGCAGCAGATTCAATACCTGTAGAATAAAAAATACACGCTGAACTGACCGAAGAACTCCATTGAGTAATTCTGTCTTTAGTAGATAGTTTGTTCAAGAAAGTAAATCAAGATATAAAGGAGCACTTTGATATGTGGTCAGGGAACCAAATGAGATAAGCGTAGGGAACCTTCGGTTTAGGTTAAACTAGGTAGTCATAGGTAGTGCCAATAGAGAAAGAGCCAGAAGAGGAAGCTATCTAATTCTAAGAATCTTGACTTCCACTCAGCTAATCAATATGAAGATTAAATCCCCATTGATTCAGGCCAGCAAAAAGAGGAAGGGAAGGTCAACTTCAAACCACATCTCTGATCAGAATAAAAAGAGGCTGGTCAAGAGGCAAACCAGATCTTTACCACCAATAGAGAACAAGATACCCCTTGGATACCACGGTTCAGTAAATAGAGCAAAGATGGAACCACAAATCTGAGGAGAGTAGAGAGCAGCCAACTTATCCTTGATTTTAATAAGCTTCCTACAAGACCATGAGTGGTCACATGCATTTTAACTATAAAGATAGAGTGCTTCCTTAACAGATTATGCTTACACCAAGCAATCCATAAGGAATCCTTAGCATCAGGGACAAGCTTCCAAATTTCTTAGCAACTACAACACAGTTCCAAGCTGTCAAGTCCCTAATGCCTAGGCCTCCTTCATCCTTAGGAGAGCAAACAAGATCCCAAGAAACTTTAGCCCCAAAAGCACAATCAGTATTATCATTCCACAGAAAGTTTCTCAAAGTAGTATTAAGCTTCTTCATAATCATCTTGGGTAAGATGAGAAGGCAATCCCAATAGCCTTGAATTGTAAGTAAAATAGTTGTAAGTGGATCTTCTTACTGAATGTTCAAAGTTATTTAGTTACTGGTAATGTAAACATAGTGACTGAAAGTAAATTATATTATCATTACTAAGCATGTTGATGACAAAATAAAAGATAGAGAAAAATAGAGTTTTTATGCAAGAGAATGTGAGATTAAAAAATCTTTTTTCCCAAACCAAACCTTCGATTGTACTTTTGTACAGAGTTGTTTGTTTTTACTACAAATGAACTTTAACCCTTCTTTGTCTAGTGTTGTTGTTTCTCTTTTACATGATTTTGATGATGTATTTCTTGAAGAGATGCCTAATGGTTTACGACCAACATGGGGAATTGAGCATCAAATTAATTTTATACAAGGAGCATCTATTCTAAATAGAACTACTATAGAACCAATCTTGAGCAGACAAAGGAACTTCAAAGACAGGTTAGTGAGCTCGAGATAAAATCAGAGATTATATGATCTTCATCTAGGCCATCCACATAATCATCTCCAAAATCAAACCTCGATGGATTCCTCTTTCCTCATTGCACATTAGGAGCTCTAGGTGGCTGCTCCCTTTGCAAACTAGAATTTGTACGATCAATATGGTATCCCTTTTATTAAGGAAAAATGTCAAAATAAAGATTTTTGAACTTGAAAATAAAATTCATCGAATAAAATATAATTAATATAATCATGCAATAATTTAATAATCGTGTAATTAAAATAATCTAACTCAAGCAGAAATTGAAGCATAAAGAATGAAACTCAATTTCTTACGAGTTAAGAATTAAAGAACAATGTGGAATATTGAAGTGTGAAATAATAAACGTACGAGACATTCGACTCATGATATTTTACGTGGTTCAAAAAAATCTATCCTTACGTCCACACTCCAAATATCCCCCTTCGAAGATTTTTTCCAAGCGATCTTCTCAATAGTGAAGATCGAACATTTACAAACTCTATCAGCTTATAGTTCTGATCAGACCTTGACAATGCAGCTCGGTTGATATTTTGATCTCTTACAAAATCACTCTCTCTTAAATAGTAGATCTCTTAATTTTTTACTCACAGTATTTTCTAGCATCTACACAGAATATTTTTATATTCACGCTCAAAATGAAAGCCTCTCAAAGGTATGAAACTCTATAAAACTTCCTCGGAGAGGATTGAGAGATCTCGAGATGTGTGTTAAAGTTTAAAATAACATGCAGTATTTGTGAGATCGAAATCACTGTAGAGACAGGTTAGACCTGTTTGGAGAACCGGTTAAAATGACCCCTAATCAAAAGAAGACTTTCCTTTTAGGTCAACCGGTGCACCGGTTTCTCCTACTGGTTAGACCGATTTGACAATTAAGCAATGTGTTCCTTAATTGAAAACTGGTTCACCTATGAGGAGCAACTGGTCTGATCGGTCTCCCACCAGTCTCACCAATTTTCCCCCTAAAGATGTCCTGATTCAATGTATTTAGCCTTTTTTTCTTGTCCAATCTGATTCACTTCTCGATCTTGACCCTTGGTTAAGTTCTCGTGATATATTAGGTTTGTATGGCTTCTCAAATATGATCCTTGTTCGGTGTGTAGTAATTTTCTTGAAGCATCGGATCAACTCTTTGTAATATCTTGTATTGTAATTTAATTTACACGATGATTTTTTTACACAGTAAATAAAACGTTAGTCCAACAATTATTTATTATCATCAAAATAAACACATGACTAGGGTCAACAGTCTCCTTCTTTTTATGATGACAAATAATTGATTGTAAGTAAAAAATATTAACTATAAACTTCTCCAAAAACATATGCAGTAATATTTCTATATTGTAAAAGTTAAAAATTCTCCCCCTTTTCCCATCAACTATATTTTCCCCCTTCAACATCATCAGAAAAAATTAAACATGTCATTTGTTTAAAAAATCTACCCTTCAATGTATGGATTTTTTTTAAGTAAAAATTTAATTTTTCAAATGCATACGCAACCAAAATTAATCAATTTTAATGTGATTTCTTGAAAATTAGCTTACTAATCTTATCTATATGTGCTATTATGTATAGATGTGCCCCTTTATGTTCATTGTCAACCGAACTTTTTTTTTCTTTAGATTTTCATCTGCAGTGTCTTCTCTCTTAGTGAGTAATTTTCAAAACTTCTTTGTAAAGTGGATTAGATTGTCATCAACTTCTCCACTATTACTCTCAATGGATGTGGTTTTGAATAATAGGGTTCTTACATTTAGATAATCCCCCATCCTCTTCCATGTACTCTATTTTTATGACTCATCAATGACCCATGAGTTGTACAAGAAAAAACGTATTAAGATCTTTAGCTTCTTGAATAGCAATTACTTTATTCTCCCATGCATGAAAATATCAAACTTAGAGTTTTTAACCTCATTTATGCCTTCATGTGTGATTTCTAATGTATGTCAAATATGTTTTACAGATTCACACATGCAAATACAATTATATTCATTTATGCATAAGACACATTATAAAACCTTTATAGCTTGAGTATTTTAAGATAATTTAATTTCGTCGTTCTTGGTCAATCTTGTAACTTAGGCACGTAAGGACCATTTTTGACAAATTTTCACAAATTATTATTAAGAGATTGAATAAATATTCTCATTTTAAGTTTCCAAAAGTTAAAATCTATTGCATATAAAAACAAAGGTTTTGAAATAGATTTCCCTTATTGAAAACTAAAACGTGATATCATTTCTCAAGACAATTAAGTCTTAGACATTTTAGCATCAGGCATTGATATCAATTGCAGGATCGATATGACACCCCCTTTATTAAGAAAAAATATCAAAAATAAAGAATTTAAAACTTAAAAAATAAATTACTTGAAATAAAAGATAATTACTATAACCAAGCAATAACATAATAATCGCGTAATTAAATCAAACTAACTCAAGTAGCAATTGAAGGATCAATAATGAAACTCAAGTTGTCATTAGCTAAGAATTAATTAACAATGCAGAATATTAAAATGTGAAACAATCATAAACGTACGAGAAATTAAATATGGAAAGTAAAGTGCACATAAATAAAAGAGTAGGAAAGAGGGAGATTCAACACACAATACTTTTACATGGTTTGAAAAAACATATCCCTACGCTCACGCTTCAATGATCCCTCCTTGAAGATTATTCTCAAGTCATCTTCTTAATGGTGAAAACCAAACCTTTATAAACCTCATTAACTTATGGTGTCAATCAGATCTTGACAATGTAGTTTGGTCGAGATTTTGATGTCTTACAAAACACTCACTATCTCAAAGAGTATATCTCTTAATTTTCTGCTCACAGTATTTCTTAACTTTTCTCTAGAATATTTTTCAATTTCACACTCAAAATACAAGTCTCTAAAATATATAAAACTCAACAAGACTTCATTGGAGAGGAGTGGAGAGATGTCGAGAGGTTTGTTGAAGCTGAAAATGCCATGAGGTATTTATAGGATTAAAATGATTATAGAAATCAGTCAGACTGGTTTGGAGAACCGGTTACATGAGTCTCTAATTAAAGGAAGATTTTTCTTTTTGGTCAAATCGATGCATCGGTTTCTCCTAACAATTGAACCAGATTGACAATTAAGGTATATGGTCCTTGATTGCAAACTAGTGCACCGAGGATGAGCAACTGGTTTGACCAATTTCAACCGATCTGACCTATCTCCCATTGGTTTGACTGATTTTGCCCACGATTGTTAGGCTCCAAAGGTGTACAGTAAAAATTTCTTCTATAAAGCACCAATGTTGTGAACGCGCCAGGCCTCATGTACAATTCAAGGGTTGATCCCAACCAAACCTCAAACTCACGGACCAATCTGAGCCCACTAGGCCGAACATGAGTTAAGACACTTTTGTTAGCTTTACACTCATTTGATTGTGGTTGTAGGTTGCCTTACCCTCAATTTCATATAATACACATCCTAAAACGACAAAAATGATAAAAAAAAATTATAAATTAAAGTTTCACAAATTTTAGAGAAATTGAAAAAAATAAGACTCAAACCTATAATCTATAAGTAATAAAAGTTTAACTAATTGTATCAATCGAATTTATACATGTGAAAAAAGAAAGGCTTGCAATTATTGAAGCATTTACTTAATGTTGAAGGCAACAAGTAAAGAGGTCAGAAGATGGGCCCAAATTTAAGATATGAGATCCACTAGTACAGGGAGAAAATCAGCACCAGAGGTCCTTTTATCAGTTCAGACTTCAAAAAAATAAACGAGAAATTTTGCAGCGAAAAGGGACCCATCTTGATTCAGCATCTTTTTTTTAGTCTGGTTTCGGGTCACATTTATATATCAAGAATTTTTTTTGCATGGATGTTAGAGTTTTTTTGTGAACTTTTTTATATTTTGATGAGTCTTAAAATATTTGATGAACTCTCACACATATTTAATGAACTTTTATACATATTTAATAAACTTTCACATATATTTGATGAACCCCACACATATTTAATGAATCTTGATATGCATGTCGGCATTGTAAAAAATTTCTTCTGCTTCCTAGTTGTCTTGCAAATATGAATCCAGCTCTTGTGTTTGACCAAAAATAAATAAATTCACAACACTCTGCAATTCATTTGAACTGAAAATGCTCATTCAAAAAGACCATCACAATTTTCAGGTGGGTTAACGGTTTTCCATATGCTTCAAGTTAATATTAGAAAACAATTCCATCTTAGTAAAATATGTTTAACTTTGTTATTTATAACTAACTCTATAGAATCAATAATAAAAAAAATCAGATATGAAAGGAAAGAATTATTGAAGGGGTGGAGTAATGTTGAAGTCTATGAGCATGGATGAGATAATTCTGGTTCTCCTCATTGCCTCTTGTTTAATAATTTAGTTTGGTTTGATTCATCATATAAGTAAATGGAAACTAAACTTATTTAATTGATATTTAAAAATCAAACCAAACACAACCAATGTCAAACCATGATAGCAAAATCTTTAGACGAAAAATGAGTTATCTTCACTCCAATATTAATTCTAGAAAATCCTCATGTGCATCTTCGGTTTTACTTTGGGAGTGGAACTTTACAAAAGAATACAATTTTAGTGTAAATATTTATGTTTTTTAATCAGTTAGCTTAGGAGCCGTGTCACATGAAAGTCTCATGCACGGTTTTAATTGATAGAAAGAAATGAGGAATCTTCTTTTCGACTCTGACTCTCCCACTCCAGTCGTTATTTTTCTATGGGTATTGGCTCTCTATTTATAAAGTTGCAATTTACTTGGTATCCTAAGAAAATAGTATAATACAAATGCTTGTATTAATTAGAATTGTAGTGAACATTTTCTTTAATTTCATACAGTTATTTCTAAGGCATTTTAATATAATAAAAAACAATGGAAAGTTTTCTCTGATAATTGGAGCACTGAAAACAAAGCTCTTTTCATTTGAGATTGGTCCCCATTTATTTATTCCCAAATATTTTGCGAAAAAAGAAATTATAATAAAAAAAAGAGAAATTAAATGGTCCCCTTCTTCTCCATAAGCCATTTCTTCAATGTCTTTTTTATAACTTTTTGTTTCATTAAAAGGAACAACTTTAATCTCATAATTTCTTGTTTCTCTCCCCGTTTGCCCAACCATTTCTGCATGTTCTCATCGTACAATTTCTTTATTTACTTACACGTGTCGAACACCCACTTCACTGACATACTTACCCTCTTTCTATAACTTTCACATACTAAAACTAATTGGCTCTAACCCTAATCACATTAGCATAACCTTAGTCATTAATTATGCTAATTCTAAGTTGGTTGCTATTAATGATTTAGTTCTCACATTTATACTAATAAAATTATTAAAATAAATTTTAAACTACGTGTGATATTCGAAACAATCTTATCGACAATTCAAAAAAAATCTTACTGTTAATTGTTATATTACCAAAGTGCCCTAGTTATGGGCAAGCTCAAGTGCCATTAATCATTGATTCCTTACTCTTCATTTTTCATAATAATACAGAGAGCAGATAAAAAGTTCTGATATCTATATCCTAGAATAGTAGCAAGTTCTGGTATTTCCAATTCCACATATTTATTTATATATTAAGTTATAAGGGTAGTTAAGTACTTTCCTTAAATATTTATAACCGAGTGTCTCAACTTTTTCTATGATGTCTTTTCATTTGTTACAATGTCTTTTATCCATCTATGAGCTATAAATATCTAGTTTCTTTCTAGGATAAGAAATTTCAGCAATAAATCATAGTTTATTTAATATCTAGTTATTTGAAAATAAAATTATTAATCACGAGGCGTAGAATAAATGATCACCGTTTATCCATTGATTTAACTGTAGTGCATTTGTGAGAAATTCTTAACCGAGAGAATGTGCACTCTCAAGATTAATCTAAAATTACGTTCCGGATACCCGATATTAATCTAAAAATAAAATAATTGAGAAATATGTGCTTGTATAAGATACATCAATTTTTAATTTTCTATACAGACATAGAAAATAATTTGTAGTTAAGCTAATGATATTTGACATATAAAGTCTCATTATTAGGGAAAAAATAAATTTTATGAAAAGAAAAAGATAACAAATGGTTGATCGTATTTATGTTAGTCCCCACTTGAGAAAATGTCCTTTCTAACAAAAAAGGAATAATTTCACACTTCTTTTTCTATTATTTCCACACGACTAGTCGTTTTCTTGCTTTGATAGTTTCTTAGAATTGAAGACTTACAAAATTAGTCTTTCCATGAATGGAAGGTAGTGGGGGAGAGTATGGCGGGGAATAATGCAATTGGGCTAAGCATTGATGCACCACATGATTGAAATCACGTGGTAGCAATCAATTGTGTTACCATTTTCTCAACATTATTCCCCGCCAATCACTCTTTCTAGTCAATGTCAGAAGGTACTGTCCGTATATAATTATCAAGTTAATGATTTGAGAAAAGTACATCATGCCCGAGTCTAATTTAAATTATAATACCTAAATTGGAATTATACCCTGGGCTTTAACTGTTTAACAAAATGACTTCTCAACTTCTTTTAAATAAAATTCCAACGTTTTAAATTACAAAAAATAAAAAAAATATGTCGAATTTTCAATTCAAACTGAACAAATGGTCATAAGTTTTTTTTACCAAAATAGCGGAAATTTGCCGGAGTAAATAATTTATTTATAAAAATTATAATTTTTTACATTATATATGCAAATTATAATTTTTTACACCTTAGATTTTCAAAGTCTCTTCACAAACCAAAGTGTCATTTTCATAATTTAAAAAGTCTAGTGGGTAAAAATGTCATTTTGAAAGTAAAGGAGTGTTTTTTGCTAAAGCGGTTAAAATTCATTAATGTATATTTTGTATTTGGCTCTCCTTTATTTACACAAAGTTAGTTAACAATGATGGACAAAAGGTTGATTTTTAAGACAATTCGTTTTAGAATTTGATTACGAAAACACAAATGTTTCTAAAGTCAACTAGGAACGAACTTATTTTAATTACGAAAACAGAAATCTTTGCCAAAAAATTAAAAATAATCATCTTATTCCTATTACAATGTTTTATCTTTTTCACCTATTTTCTATTCTAGGCTGCAAGAAGTTGAATAGAATCAACCTCATCACATCATCATGCGTTTGACAACGTTGAAGTACATACGATGTCACATAAAAATCATTCTGAGCATCATGATACTATATAACATTATATGATGTCACACGGAAATGATTCTGAGTACCTATTAGTCTCTATTTTATAACATTTCTTAAATACATAATTATAATGGCATATAATAATATGAATTTAATATTGATAAGAAAAATGATATTATGATGAAGATAAATATAATTTTAATGAAAACTATTTTAAAAGTCATGCTTGTAGGCTCGACCCTCCATCCCCAATCAATAGCTGACCATAAGCCTGAGCCCATGATGGAGCTTGGACTTTTGTATTTCAGACTGGGCTAGCCCAGCCTAGCTCATAGGCTGGTCAATGGCCCGTCAGACCAAGATCGGGTTAGGGGCATGGCCAACAATTTTTGGAACCGGCCGGCCAGGCCAGGCCCTTTGACGACCCTGATTGAGAGTTGCAAAATATTACTGATGGTTAATGGGTTTTTGTTGTTTGAAGTGTGCAGTGTGGTTTTCACTTGTGAAAAATATAATAAATTTTATGAATTACTGTTACATATAGTAGAGATCAGAATTATGTAATAATGATTAGAATAATGATCAGAGTTGCGAGTAGATTGATTATTTTACTTTTATCTTTCAGCTTTGCAAGTAATATACAGAGTGAAAAACTGCTTTTCAGAGGTAGGTTTAAGCCTTGATATATTTGGTGGTTGTTTCGTGGTTAGAAAATGTTTCTAGTTTTGGATGAAGAAAATGGGCCTTTTTTAACCAAATTATCTCTCCCCGTCTTTTAGTAGGAAGGGGACCGAGACCCACCAAAAGGACACTATCTAAGCACACCCCATCTGTATATGGTCACATGGAATTCACGTGTCCCTCAACCCCCAATCAGCCTGAGGTCCCACTTACCAGCCTATTAGCCTAAAGCTGCAGGGTTTGAAAAGTATGCTCCATTGGTTCTGATATTGGCCCACATCCCTCACGATGAGACACACACGTTTCCTGTCTGACGAAATGTTCTTTTTATAATTAACGTTGGATTTATTTATGGAAAAATTATAAAAATGTTCAGAATTTTTTTTATTATAATAATAATTAAACCTGTTTTTTCCTATTATTTTCTCATTTCATCATTCGCTTTGAGTTTGTTACATTTGGGGAAAGGACCCCTCCTTATTGGATCTCTCCGATTTGGGTCGTTGAATTTAAACTGTAAAATTACAAAAAGAGAAAATGACATGATTAGATTATATAGAACATATTAAGTTCACCAAACTGAGTGGTGCTTTCCAAAGCACCTCAGTGGGATTTGGATATAATATTAGTCCACACACTCATTCATGATGCTCTAGATCTGTAACTTAAGAAAATCCACGTGTTATTGAAAACTTCATCATGGTAGCCATCCGGCAATTGGCTAACGGCCAATTCTTCCTCATCTCTTGACGATCTTCTTTCTGATCTCTACGTTACCCCTACATTTCCTAGGGACAATGATTAATACCTGCAAAATTAATAAAACCATCATTAAATATATTATGCATCAACATTAGATATTAAGATGTTCAAATATATTATGCTCTATTCCTTGGATTGTGGTAGGTGATTTCAATCACTTCCTAAACAGTAATGAAAAATATGGAGGTGATCCTTTTGACTTCTCAAGAGTTAGAAGATTTAGTAATTCTATTAATGCTTGTCATTTAATTGATGTTAATGCCAAAGATCATTATTTTACATGGAGGAATGGGAGGCATGAGGAGGATTTTATCCAAGAAACGTTAGGTAGAGTCCTTATTAATGGTTGTGGTCTTGATAACTTTCCACATATTGAAGTGAATATCCCTCCTAACTTAGGCCCTAACCATAATAAGATTCTTATTTCTCTTGAGAATTATCATCCTAAGGCTAGAAAAATTGTTAAGTTTGAGACCAAATGGTTTCTTGAAGAGTCTTATGATCATATAACGACATCATTTTGCCTTGAATACAGTAGGCAAAACGACGTCATGTGGGTTAGATTTAGGGTTTGTGGTTCTTTAAATATATGTTCATTTCTTCAGAAAATATGTGGGAAATTGTTTGTTGTTTTTGAGTTTGTTCCATTTGGTGACTTTACTATGTTTTTTTGCTCCAATTTCATGTTTTATGTCTGTGTTTTTAACTGTGAAACCATTTTGGGTCCTGTTCAGGAACTTATAAAGAAGCCATTAGTTTTACGTGCTGGCTATAATTCTTGAAAACATTCGTCTAAATGTTCACCAACCTCAAACTATTCCAAGGAAACTGATTGAGGTCTATGTTTCTTGATAGGATCATGGAGTTTTGATTCTTCTTCATCGTTCTGCCACTTCAAGTAATTAGGCAATCACAACTTACTGGAAAGTGATATAGCTTACAGATAACTGGACTGGGATAAAGAATTTAGAAAATGGCAATAACAAACAATCCCTTTGGAATTGTAGTGAAAATAGCTTACAGATAACCTCATATTTTTTAGTTGGTTACTGCCTTATTTTTCTATGCAGTCCTCGACATATGGCAAGGTGCTTGTTCTTGATGGTATTGTTCAGTTGAGTGAAAAAGATTCATGTGCCTATCAGGAGATGGTCGTTCATCTTCCTCTTTGTTCGATTCTATCCCCCAAAACTGTAACTCAGCTCACCTAGGCCTCGTTATTTCTGAATTTTTTGCTTAACTTATACTCAAATTTTCTCAATATCAGACATAGGTGGCTCATCAATTATACCCTTAAAGTTTTTTATTTAATCATTTTCAATCATTCCCTATTAATTTAGTGATTGGACATTGCTTGGAATCTCACTAGAATGTAGCTCTAAATTCAACTTTTTAAAGGTTAACAGGAGTAACAGTTGAATGAATAATTTGTTGTCAGTTTCCGTTACTGCTTCTCATGTGATTTTGTTTTCCCTGCGATTTGGCATAATTATTTTGAAAACAATGGTGCAGGTTCTTATTGTTAGTGGTGGTGACGGTGCGGTTCTAAGGGAAATTTCTCGCCATGGCTCTGTGGAGCATATTAATATATGTAAGTGGCGACAAAAAGATCTCTTCTTGTAATTAATAATTACTGAGATTTTCGTGAGTTAGTCAACTTGGCTCTATGGTTTTGTATCGACTAGGTATCCAAGAAAATTTTCCCTGAGTTGTATGTTGGATTTGAAGATCCTCGCATCCAGTATTTTTTTCCTTTACTTTTTTGTTTTAAAAGATTCCTTTTAGATTTGTCTAGATGCCTTGTATTTATCTAACATCTTTCTTCACAGCTGCCAAATTTCTTCGGAATTCACCACGAGGGAAGTATGATGCAGTAATTGTGGATTCATCAGATTCTGGGAGTGGAGTGCAAGCGGTTCGGTTGATGAGATTTTATTAAACTGAACCGTAAATATAGATTTTCGTACATAAAAACTGATCGAACAGTCTAAAGTATAGGAATCGAGTCGAACCGTGAAATCTGCTTCGATTCGACTCGGTTTTTGTTGTTTGTACTGTTAAAGAAAAAAAGCACAGTTTCAAGGGAAAGCAAAAACGAAGATGGAACAATTTTTTGTTACAGAGGAGAGGAGCTAATGGAAAAGAAAAAGAGGGTAAAAAAGAACAAACAACGGGATATTTCAGACTCTTTATTTTGGGAAAGGAAAAGAACCATTCAAGTCTAATAAGTGAGAAGAACGAGATGATAAAAAGCCACTAAAATTGACCCTTTTGAATCCAAATGGAAAAAGGAAAGATAAATGAGTAGATAATGAAACTTGAAAAAAATCCCAAAATCCATCATTTATGTTAGGCTTCAATACCAGACAAAAGCTTTAGTAAAAAGAAAAAAAATCCACAGAGGTAAGTGGCACTTCCATGAGACTAAGGCAGATAAAGGAGCATAAGGAGGTGAAAAATAACAATCTTTTCTTCAAATTTAAACCCTAGGCCTTCTCATAACTTACCAGAACGCACGAGAGAAAAATGAGCTGTGAAAGAACAGACTGAAACGAGAGAGGGAGAGAATGAGATGCGACGGCGAGAGAAAGTTCGAGATTGGCTAGAGTTTGGTCACATAGAGGCTGCCTGTGGAACACCACAACGAGGTAGCTCCAGATCGGGGGGAGGCTGACCACACGGGCTTCTAATAGAACAAGAGAGAGACGGTAAGCGGCGCCAAAACACAATAAAAAATGAGGTGTGGATAGGATTTGTTGCCTAAAAGTCTGTAAGTACTGAAAAACAAAACAAAAAAGACATCAGGGGCGAACCTGTGCTAGGAAGCTTATAATTATGTGTTTAAAAGCCAATGAGCTAATCACCTAAGATGTGAAATAAAAATGCTAGTTTTAATATGTATAGTGTGGTTTGGTTTTAACCGGTTTTTACTCACTTAACCACAAACCGAACCACAAAGTGTGGTTTTTCACTTGCTAAAACCAATGGAAATAAATTAAATAGAAAAATCAATTGAACCAACTCGGTTCGGTTTGGTTCAGCTCAGTTTATTCGTTTTTCCAGTTTCGCTTACACTCCTGTTTTAGTATCTTTTTAATTAAAAATATGTTATTTCTTTCTTATATGATATAAGATTCTTATTTGATAACAGGAGCCGTAAAATCTCATTAAACAACGTCATATAGGGGTTGAAATTTTTTATAAAAAGTAAGATACTACAGGGATTTTCACAAGAGGCGTTGCGCCTTGTGAAAATCACGAATTTTAATATAAAGGGATGTCACAGACGTCACATGATCCATGTAGATTACTTTTCATATGGATATTTACTTTTTATAGGATGTCATATTTTTTGTAGTGAAAGAAATAATTTTGTGAAAAGAGTACTTATATTAAAAGAAATCTTCCTTACCTAAGGGTGCGATTGTCCAACCTGAACTGAAATCGAAGGATTATCAGCAATTTTCTTCATGGTTTTCGAACAATCGTAGTGGTGTTTGGCTGACATGCGACGCAGCCTTCTCGAGTTCTTCGTTGTCTTGTGGATTAGGGTTAATTGCTTGAAGTAAAGTTGGGGCTCTTTTATTCTTCTCAGGTCTTCGGGTCAGGGCCTTCTCAGCAGCCCATGGGGAGATCTTGGCTATTATAGAGGTTTTTATGTGGGCTACGTCAGATTCTAAACTTGCCATTTGTTATATTAAGTCCCATAGTTACACTGATTGGAGATTTTTTAACCCTGTTTGTGATGTCCATAATCTGTTTTCTAGTTCTAGCTTTTATTTTGAGCTAGCTTGGTTAGTAGAGAATTTAATACTATTGCTCATGCGGTTGCTAAGAACAGTCTAGGTTTGGATAGTGTTGAGTTGAATAATTCTCACTACTTTAGTTATATTTTCAGATTATGTGAGACTGAAAATCTTTTTGTAATTGGTGGTTTTAAACCTCCCCAACTTTTTTTTGTTCATCTTATTGGTTTTGGTTGATAAAAAAAATATAGAAACATCTTTTATTCAAATAATTACGCTAAAAAATTGTTCACTGCCGTTATCATGATCGGAATCATCATCCATAGCTATTATACTTTAATAGTTGTACCAACATCTATTATAAATAAATTGAGATATTCTTGATTATATCATCTAAGATCGAAAAGAGATTGATTATCTATCAAACTTTCATAATATATCTCCAATTCATTGTAGAAATGAGTTAGAAATCATCGTTAATCAAACCAAGTCTGACACTACGTGAATACGTGGTTCAGATAGAATTTAGTGTGTTTAGAGTTAAAAGATTTCCAACCATCCTATTTGGAGAGAGATTGAAAACGATTTTGCATGAGACGAAAATTTAGGGAGGGTTTTAGATTTATGTCTTCTATAACATCGATTTTTAAAAAATGGACAATACTTTTCTCATGACCTATCTAGGAGGAGCTCCTCCTGACCGTTAACTTGACCCAATAAAATAAAATCATGTGTTAAATAATTATTTATTTTATGCTTAATTAAAATTGTGATGAGTCTCACTAAATTTATTTTATTAAATTGGAACTAGCGTAACTTAAATTAAACATAAAAAATAATACGTGACCTTATTAGACAAAATCAACGGTCAGGGAGAAGTATTATATCATTTAAAAACCAGGGTACGTGAGTTTAAATTTACTGAGTCGTTACTGTATTGCGGTGGTTAACTGCTGCTATATAACTTATCAAGCACTGACTATACTGTTTAGGAAGTCACCTGACCCAACCTAAAATTTCCCGGAAAATGCCAGAATCACATTTTTGCATAAGGAGGTTAAAAAAGTTGTAAATGTAAAAAGAGAAATCATATTAAGACTAGATGCTTCATTAGAATATGTCATTTTATCATATACTAAAAACCTACATTGTAGGTAAGAAAGTGAAAAATTAGAAAGCTAATTAACACTCATTCATTTAACTATGTTATTGCTAATTCTTCCTCACATTTCTTAGAGATGGTAAACTTGGAGGGAAATTGTTAGCCACTTGAAAAAAAAAGTGAACTTGATGAACCCGACGAAGCCGTAGCCTGATACGCCCTTTGTCGGAAGCAATCTAAAGAAATCCGTGGCGGTGATACTGCAACTGTTACCGATGATGATGAATGAGTTCCAGAATCTGCTCCTACCAAAATTCAGCAATCCAAAATCCAATAAATTCACATTTTCTTAGTTAAATATTCTAGCTCCCCACAACCACTTTGTTAAATTAATTTCATTTTAGGTTATAAGTATCAAATTATTAATAAAATATGATTTTGATAAACAGAAAATTTGGGAAATAAAACATACTTGTAACAGTATCAGACGAAGTGTTTTGGGCGTGTGGCTTGGAAAGGTCATGACACGGCTGAGTTTTTCGCCTGCGACGGTTGTGATCCGCTAGTCTCTTTCGGCAACTCCGCTTTCCATTATCGAACTCCGCAAGAAGGTGGAATCTACGACACCCATTTTCAACAACGATATCAGAATATTTTGTTAAAAGAAAATTATCAGATTAATTGACAGATGAACATATATAAGATTGAACTAATTAATTGCAGTTAGAATCGATGATTAGCATGAGCTGTCAAGTGACACAACACAGCTGAGCCTTCACCCTGGGGATTAGCACTTATATTAAAGACGTTTCTTTGTAGTTTGATTGAACTAATTGGGCATTTATCAAACTAAACCGTTTGAGACTATACTGCTTTTGTTAACTACTATACTACTAAAGGCGAAGCAGAAGGACGGTACGTAAAACCGGAAACCAAAGGAATGATTTTCACGGACGTAAATGCCCTCGGGATTTCCCCATGTGTACGGGAAACCAATCATTGCTGCAAAAGCGTGTTCAGGGGCATTTCGGTCACTTAAAGAAACACCGCTGTCTCACTCAAACCCCGGCTGCTTAGACACACAGAGTTAAGAGGGCATTTGAGTAATTGTGACGAACCTGCTGCACTGTTGGCAGAAACGCTGAGTCAAACCGGCGGCGATGACGGTGGAAGCCTTGGAATGAAACTCACAGACCTTGTGGCGACGGTGGTAGTGCTTGGCGTGAGTGAGATCAGCATTGCAGCCCTCGGCTTGACACCTTGGGGAATTGGACGAACCAGGCTCGGCCTGCCTTGACCGCCGGTAAAGCCGGTTCACAAAGTCGTCCTCTGAAGAGGAAAAGTACGTTCGGCCTCCCAAATTCAGCCCAATCCTTGATGCAAAGTCCATCGGCGGCTGAGTCACCTCCTCGTTCTTCGGCACCAGAAGGAACTCATTTCCGCCTCCTCCGGGAACGGGATCAAGCGGCAGCAACGGATGCGGCGCGTAGTGAGAAACACCCGGATCGGACCTCGGGTCATAGAACGAGGCCATATGGGAATGGGCTTGGTGGAGGTGGTCAAAATTGTGAGAGAAGCCGGCGGGTGTTTGTTGATGATGAACGAGCGTACTGTTGTGGTCAATGAAAGTGGTTTGAGAGGCGGCATAGTGGTCGAAGAACTGACGGCTCTGGTTGGGTCCATCAGCTGGTTCGGGTTCTTCCCCGGACAGCATCATCGTAGACGGGTTCCCCCATTCGTAGTCCAGCATTTCCAGTGACGCTTTTGTTCGACGTGTTTTAAGCCTAGAGAGAGAGAGAGAGAGAGAGAGAGAGAGAGAGAGAGAGAGAACAGCTGAAAATGATTACTCTGTTTAGAAGTAAACAAGAGAAGGAGAGAAAATCCCAATTACCAGTGCTAAATGTCTGAAAATATGAAGCAGAGGGGATATACTAATTCCAAATTCCCAACCTTGCCATTTTGAGACCCATTTCTCTACTCCTTTACCCCCTTTTTAAAACTTGCGCACTAAGTCTCTCTCTCTCTCTCTCTCTCTCTCTCTCTCTCTCTCTGGGGATCAAAAGATGAACCTTTTTAAGGCACCGTAGCTATTTGCAGCTAAAGGCTCTTCTTACTTTCTTCTTTCACTCTTATATCTGCTGTAACTCAGTTATGAGGCGGCTTGTTCAGAGCGAGCGGATACTATTGTGTATGGGGATTGAATTACCAACCTTACTCACGTGACAGTCGCGAAATTTCTTCAAAGCCATTGCAATGAAATTCAGTGTTATGCTAGGCTACCCTCGTAGAAAAACTTTAACTTACCGCACCTCTCATTTGTTAATATTAAAATATTTATTTTATTTATATTTTAAGAATACCTTACAATATAAAAAATATATACATATAAATTCAAATAATAAGGGAGAATAACGGAACTTAAAATTAGCTCAAGAGTTTTAAATAATTTTAATAATATTTCTAGGGTGACTAAATATTTGATAAAATTTTAAGTAATTAAGAGTGTGAATTATTTATAGATTAGTGTTTTATGATTTATTAAAATGGTTTGATAAACTAATCGATAAATTATTGACACATCATTTAATTCTTTAAAATTTGATCAATTATTTGATCGATATATGTTATTCTATTTTTAAACATCACATTTTTTATATGATATATATATATATATATATATAAAATGTTAGAAAGTTTTTTTGGTATATCATAAATATTATATTGTTAATATAGTAGATATTGGAAATGTTTCTTCAAATAATCCTTTTAATTTATAAAATTGAGATTTTTTTAAGCAACAAAAAGCAAAATTCATAAAATCGCGTAAACTAAAAATAAAATTCCTAAATAAAATTGGAGGCTTTTTCTATCTTAAAAACAAAGTTAAAATCGGATATCACGAAATGGCCACGTGGTGGTGGACTAATGGTATTAAAATAATGGGACCCACTGAACTGAGTCTTCGACCAGTTATCTATAATTGTAGGTGATTGTCATTGTGGGGCTTTACAAGTATTTATGACTCAAGTTAAAAAAAAAATGTATTTATGACACTCACTTATTTGTTTTGAAAAATAATCGGTTTTCACTTAGAAAGTGACCTTCCCTAGTCTATCACCAAATTCATCCGACATTCATTTCATTTGTTCGCTGATACGTGGCACTTACTTTATAAGTCATTTCAGAATGAGAATTAGAATATCACTTAAAATTTAATTTGAACTTTTTTATTGTTTAATAGATATATAAAATAAAGGTTTGTGGTACGATATCAGTGATATCATTCTCGGTAACGTAACGAGAATATAAATTTGTATTGTTATGTAATAATGTTTTATTTAAATTAAATGTATCAATTCTTATCGTGATTCACATATATTAAATTTGTTTTAAGAAAATAATATGATTCCTATGCCATCCCGGAAAATAATAATGAGAGAAGTGTAAATATTTGTTCGGTATGAAAAATCATCTACGAACAAATAATAAATATCATAATTTAGAGAGAGAATGAGAGAATAAAAATATCGCCATTTACATGAAAAACCCTTAAAGGGAAGAACTATCACGGGGAGATCGTTGATATTCACTGATGTAAAGAATTTCACATAGTTGTTGATAAGAGAAGAGAGGAATGGTAATGTCTTTTGTTGAGGTTTGCTTATGTCTCTTACTTTCTTTTTACATGAACATGTGCTTATAAGCCTTACAATAATAAAAATATCAGATGAGGTTCGCCCATTCCTGGGATCCCTTTTCTTCTTTATCTTACATTTGTCACGTTCAGCCGACCATCAATTGATACCACATGAAACTTCTCTGTGGTTTTGAGCCAATTAGTCAGAATCACTTGATGACTGACCAATCTGTCTTGTCCAAGTGATGCAACTCAAACCACGACTACTTGACTGTCAGGGTGAACCCTCCGTTTCATTCTGATGTTCTGTCCTGTCCTGGAGGTAATGATTCTCCATTCTCGAGATGTCGGTTCCTGTTCTTGAAGCGATGATCCCCATTCTCGAGATGTCGGTTCCAGTTCTGGAGGCGATGATCTTCCGTTCTCAAGATGACGGTTACCATTTTAGAGGCGATGATCTCTCATTCTCGAGATGTAGGTTCCCATTCTGGAGGTCATGATCTCCCGTTCTCGAGATGTTGGTTCCCGTTCTGGAAGCGATGATCTCCCATTCTCGAGATGTCTCGTGACTTCTGCCAATCATCCATTTCTGCTTTCTCGACGCTTCTCATGAGTCCTGGTGAGTCATTTTTATTACTCGTGACAGTGAAGTATTTTTTACCTATTCAAGAAGTAAAAAAATATCTCTTTTGTTTGATGTGTATTTTATTGTTCTTTTCGGTCTTTTTTCTATTTCGGTTCTTGCCAGCTGTTTCTTGTTTGATTTAGGGAGGCATTAACATTTTCAGTTTAGAGAATTTTTATTTATATTTATGCATAAAAATCAAACATTCAGAAATACTTTAATTGATGTTAAAAATTTACTTTTTTCGTTGTGGAAAAGGGTTATAATCACAGTTCCCTCTTTATAAGTATGAGCATGCTACAACCTAATATTTCAGTTAACAACGTATGCTTAACTTATATTTGAGAGTATGTCTAACTTATTTTGAGACCCTTACCAATAACGATAAATCATGATATTGTGAGTGATTCTTTTATTACGCATATTCTATCTTTTTATGCTAAGTTCAGGTTGAATTTTAAGCATATTAGTAGGGGTCTTAATTGTTTAGCTCATAATTTAGCTAAACTTGATTGCTACGGAGTTTGCAATATTCGGAAAGATAGTCGTCCTTTGTGGCTATTCAATGGTTTTAACTTCTCTTGTTTGCAATCTTAATAATAGCCTCTTTATCTTCACAATTTTTTTTTTGAGAGTCATGCTATATTATCAGTCTTTTAAGACTCTTAAAAGCCTAATGTTTGATATCCAAGCACTTCTAAAAGTACTATTTTTAACGACAGGTAAGATAATTAATGACGGTTACTCACCCGTTGTGAAAAATCATCTATTTTTTACGATGCTGAAATTTTACGACGGTGGGTTAATGAATCATCGTTATAAATTGCCACAACCATCGGAAGAGTTTCTTTTTTAATGATGGTTTTTGGAAGAACTGTCGTTAAAGATATTCATTTTAAAAAAATAAAAATAAAATAGATGGAGAAGCCTGAGACTCCCAGCACCAAGTAGAACCCCTCTTATTTGAAGTGTAACAACTGAGACCATAGCCTACCGCTTGTTAGATCGATTTGGGTCTGCGCACTCCTCATATCAATCTCCTCACCAACACATCTAGTATGGTCTACAAAAGCATCCTGAATAAGGACTTCTTTTAAGGCTCCATAAGAACCATACAATTTTACATATGCCTTCTTTAATAGGGAAACCAAGAGCTCATCCTTTCCTACTAGTAGCAAACGCAAGTTTCCTAGGAGGTACACATGGAAGTCAATCATCAACCACAACATGAACTCACCCACCCTAAAAATATGAGGATCCAAGCACACACCAATTAACATACAACTCATGAAACAAACATAAGGAATATATCCAGATTAAGACGTCTGGAAGCTAAAATATTAATAACCAGTAAAGCAATGTTGAGTCAGAAAGATATCACACGGATTTATTGTTTAAATTTTAATCAGGATACCACAATTTAGTAAAAAACTACATTAAGAAAATCTATTATTAATGTCCATCATAGATTGACATATAAAACAAAAATAAACATTTTTAAGCATATTATATGTAAGATTTAACTAGATAATCTCTTATCCCACTTACAAGAAATTCAATATTCAATTGAAATTGTGTTCTTAAACAAACTGTCCTGAGGTATGAACCAAGCAACACATGCGAAAGGATAAATTTCTATGTTTATTTTCTAAGATGGAACAGTGGTGAAATTCAATTGAGTTGAAGATACCTCAAAAGACTACTGGAACCCATGGAATTACAATTGTTTATAATCCTGCACACATTTTATTAAACTAAGGCCAAACTAAATCCCCTTAAAGCTATAATTGTTTGTAGTGCACAGAGCAAGCAATAGTTAAGATAGCTTAATAGATGATTTCAAAAGCTGGCTTAAAATCACTAAGAATGTTGATGCCTTGCACTGAAAAGGTCATATATAAAACGTGTAAATTACTATCAGCCACATTAGAGGAGCAAATAACATATAGATTAAAGAACTAAGATGGAACATTAAAATCCAATCCCTTCTTTCCTGGCATTATTATCTCTGCTTCATAGTAAGGTTGTTTTGGCAGTAATCACATCAATTTAGACTTCTTATGTAGTAGTAACAGAGAAGAAATATAGATTAAAGAACATCGAAACTAATAAATATACTTACAATTCAAAGAGATAATAGAAGAAAATAAATCAATACCTTAACTTCTCTTATCTCATATTGGTCTCTCCTACTCAAAACTTTCATAGTCACATATATGACCATGAACTTAACCAAGTAAAATAAAGAACCAATTTGCGCTTGAAGAAACAAGTAACCCAACCTATTAACATATACCAACAATAAAAAAAATTGAATGCCTAAATCATCCCAAACGTAGAAAGAGTACCTAACATCAAAGACTCCTTTAAGCTTTGGCTAATCAAATGTCTTTGAAAACATGTATCTGACTATCTCTTATGCCAAATCCACAAAAATTGCAAGAGAACTCAAAGGATGCAATCATATTGGATTGAAGGCTTAAACAGATCAATCAATGGTTAAACATAAATAGAGGAATAGTAATTCTAAGATACCTCACTGAGAGAGGAAAAGTAACTCTAAGATTACTTCACTGCCACAAGAATATCACTTAATAAATCATATATGTCAATCTTAACTTTTTCTAGACAATATCAATAGTTCAGGTCCTTATAAGAAGACATTCAAACACACAAAGTAGCTTATCTAAGTAGCATATTATTTGACTAAGAATTTCGACTAAGAAGCATGTAAAGAATTAAGAAGGATTCAAAAGTGATTATGCTTCACTTGACAAAAATGATGGTAGCTTTTGATCTTATCTTTCATAAACTTTAGCTAGACTTCCTCCATGTCCCAACAAGAGAGGCTGAATAGAAAAATAAACCATAGTATAAATCAACAAACAAAAATTTTGGTAACTTGATATTATCTTTCACAATCTTTAACTAGACTTTGTCCTTGTCCCAACAAAGTAGCTTGAATAGAAGTACAAATCTATTGAAATCCTATATTGTTCTTCAATATCATCATATTTAAATAACTTATTCCAAATTTTTATCCAAACTAAGTAACTCCTAAGACCTAAGAAAAATCACCAAGCATAGTTAGGTGAGAGTATAATGAACTATAAATATATAAACAATGTTAGGTAAGCATATACATGACAGAAATGAAAACTTCAAGTCTCAAGACTAACCAACATGCAATAGAGACTACTAAAGAGATTAACCAGTGTAAAACTGCCAACTAATGCACAATCGAGACGAACCAGCATTTCAACAGCAACAATCATACAACTCCATATATAATCCAAAGTTTTTAATTTAGAATTCCTCTTCCACACATTAATAATGCCAGTAAGGAAAGCCAAGGATCCCAAAATTTGAAAACTGGAACTTTGAGAGCTCTTCACATTCTCTACTAAGTCTTAAAACCTCCATCCCAACCTTGTTCTTTCTTGGCTTTCTTCAACCTTTTGTAAAACAAAAGTTGATTGTTACCTATTACAACCTCCGTATAAGGGAGCTAAAACACTTAGCAGCTCTCGTCATCAAGCATGCGAAGAATTTTAGTTTCAAGAATATAAAACATTAAACATTACAAGCATTTGTTCAATGCTCAGAATCATTAAATAAGAAGACCAACGCAAAATTGTATAACCTACCTACTGCTCGTGATGAAGCAAACTAATTCAGAGACTCATTCTTGAATGACCTCCTTAGTATCATTGGTAATTCAAGCACCTATTGTGGACTTCCACTACAGACGCATGGGCTCTAACATCAAACTGAAACTTAGAGAGAGGGGGGGTGAGCCTTTGAGGTGAGACTGGAGACATGAGGTTGGGGATGAAGAAGAGGCTAGGGCACGAGGTCTGGAGAAAGGAATGAAATGGAAAGATTGTAGGAGTGTAAGTAAAGTACTTGGGTCTCATCATGTTTAGTAGGGACTCACTTACGACGGGATCACCAAACCCCATCATTTTGTTCTATAGTTTAGTGCAAAATGACAGGGTCATTAGACCTCATCGTCTTAGTTACGACGGGGTTTCTAAGCCCCGTCGTTTTCATGTTTTCATAGTGTGAAATATGACAAGATCTTAGTGTCCCACCGTGTCTCCTTTTTAATGCCCGTCGTCGAATAGCGAAATCATAGTAATTAAGGGTGTCTGAGATTCATTGATTAAGTTATACATCAAATCAGGACTAAGCCGATCATCACGAATGAAATAAACTGAATCAAGAATTAAATAGTTCAACTTTTGTACATTTTGTCTGGTTCAAGAGTAATTTTTCTTTTTTGGAAATTTCAACACACAACCTAATTTTGCTAGTTCAAAGTATAAAAAGCACATTAGAAACTCTACCAAGATAGTCAAATCTCTATATAAAATTTTCTTTTTAAGATATGGTCTGAAATCTCTATTTGCATACAAATTTATATAAAAAAATTTGGACCGATTCGGTTTTAGTTACAAAATAGCCAACAACTATAACTGGATTTGAAAGTTTGATCTTTAAAAAGGTCAATAGAATCAAAGCGATGACACTCCGAGGAACTATCTCGATTTAGTTTCGTTTCATTGGTTCGGTTAGTTTTGGAGCCTTCCAATATTTGAATTCAAAGAAGCAATGAACATAATTAAGATTAACATTTGAGTTAAAATAGTTATTATAAATATTGAAAGGAAGAAAATAATGTATATGATTTTCTCCTGTTCGTTTGAACTGGAATCTATGTTTTTGTAAACTCTATATTATATTGATGGTTTGTGATGAATATTTAAAATCAATTATAAACTCCTATGAATTTGAAACCGATCAATTTTTATTAAGTTTTTAGTGGTTAAGTGATATGTCATTAATACATTATAGTATCTACTTATGAATTATAAATTGATCATATAAATCGTTATCAAGAATTTGATCGGTCTAAAATTATTATCCTATGAAATATGTTACATCAATATAAGACGGTTTCATTAAACAACCTGTATTATCATACTTGGTTAAATTCTAGTATTCATACCATAAAACTCGTTGGTCTGAATCTTATCTCCGATTGCATTGACAAAAAATGATTTTGTTCAGAAAATAATACACGTTAAGAATGAAAATCAGAGTGTAACTTGTAAGAGCAGAGGGGACACAAGTGTAAATAAAGAAAGGAAGGGGTCAGAAAGAGTAAAACAAGCAAAAGACAGAAGAAAATATGATCGTATCTTTAACGTACGATGAATGATTCGGTTCCCTTCAAGTTGTTTTGTTTTATCTCTTTTCCATTTAAGCACTCTCACGCGATACGCTGATACTCGCTTTTACGTCTCAATGTTTCTCCCATTGTCCTTGAAATTAATGTCCATTTTCTAGCAATAATGGTAAACCTATATATCTCCTTGTACAACACTTGGCGTCGTGGGGTCGCGAGTATAGTGATTTATTGAGAAAGGGAAGTGGGACAGATATGAAGAGAAACTCGGGGAGACCGAGTCATGAGGTCCAAGTGAGTCAGAGTACACAGTCTGGAGGCATTTGGTAGGAAAAGGCTGACACAGACGTTGACCCAATGTACGGAATGTCTGCTACTTAGTCACCATCTTTTATCTTTTCATTTTCATTTTTTTTTCAGATTTAGCTATATTTCTTTTTTTAATCAGATTACGCTATAAATAATGAAATCTAAGTTGACTGAAACCACTTAAACATTATTTAATAAATTAAAAAGTTGCCGATTGAAAATCATTGTTCTTTGTCATGATAAATAGAAATCGCATGGACTACACAAAATTAAAGATTTGATGGTTTCGAGTATAATCCATTTTTTTATGCGATTAGAATATCTCTGTCTTGTGGTTTTTTCTCCCCTTGATTGGTGAATTTTAATGAATTTTTTTAACTTATTAGACTGTCACATTCTTAGCTGATATTTTTTTTCACATTATGTTTGACTATTTATATAAATATAAATTTAATAGTGTGACTAATTGTAGTCATCCAAAACTGGTTGGTCTGACAAAGAGATTACTTGATAAAAAAGTATGATTCAGAAAGAACGTACATTTTAAGTGAATAGATCTGAGGGCATTTGTTATAAGGATTGTTGAGCTATTTATCTGGAATATTAGGGTATCTTAGTATGTCTTTGTTTGATATTCAATTTAGAGTATGATATAAGATATCTGAAATGTTCAAATACCCTTTAAATAAAGGATTTAAAAACTCTCTCAAATTGAGAGATATCTTGATGCCAAGTATGTTTTCACATGTTTTTTGTTTCAAAACTATTCATCTTCTTCCTCCTCATCTATTTTATTTTAAGAGTAAAAACAAAAAATTGAGAATATATTCATAACATTTTCATGCACATTGGATCAAAATAAACAAAGTGATTAACAATCTCATAATCATATAATAACATTCTCAATTGTTACTAAACATAGTAATTTTAACTTTCTAGACATCTATTTTCTTATAATCATATTCCAATAATCTTATTGCAGATATCATTTATTCTCAATATTATACCAAGCACCCCTAATAATTTTAATTAATTAGAATTTATGGATGTAATCTTGCTAGAAGAACACTTGCAAAAACTATTTAAACTCGCCTGCGAAATTGAAAATTCTAAGTCTACTTTTTGAAAATTACATCGAAACTCTACAAAAACTGTTCTCCAATGATCTTCAGTTTTTTCCTTCAATTCTGCAGAGACTGCATTCAAATTTTGGTTTGTCACTGCAAGGTTGGTAGAGTTCTATATAATTTTAGGTTGAAAGTCTGTATTTTATGAGACGACACCTATTCTGTGAGCATCAGTGCACAAGTGAAATTGTTTTTAAGAAAATTTGTCTTTAGTTTACATTACTTCATTTCTAGTTTCAAATTTCTATGATTTTTAAACAAGAGGTTTGCATTTCTTCTGTGTCTACAAGGAAGGACGAGACTACGTTTAAGGAAGGGCCACGCAAAATTGTTAAAAATTACAAAATAATGTACTATTTGTCCCATTAAATTTATAAAATTATCAAATTACATTCTTTTTATATCCTTCAAATTTTTAATTAACAAAATTACATACTATTTATGTTATTCAATTTTAAAATTATCAAATAGTATAAAGTATTTTTATTTATTATAATGTCAAATAGTATTTGTTTGAATTTTTTTGCAACATTTCCAGAAAAATTTGGCCTCGTCCTTGTCAGAGAGCCAAATAAAGAGATGAGAGAGAGAAGACTCAGAATCAATGACATAATATTTGGGATTTTAAAATAATGCTACCTGAATGTGTAAAAGATTGGTGTATGTGTCCTTTTTGAATAGTTCGCAGGTGTATGTGTCTTTTAGTCAAGATAGATGAGAGAGTGTGTATTTGTCCCTTTTTATTTTAGAGACACGAAAATTGTAGATGCAAGAAATCTACGTCAGTGATTATCATGTGTCATCTGGTGACCCGGGTATGAACCTGAGAATAAGAGTAGGAAGGTGAACATAAGAGTATTAACTTCACATTTGTGTTATGCGTAATCAATAAGGCTTTAAGGCCTAAGTTAGTGAGAGTGTCTTGACAGAGCCAAGGCTAGATAGATAGAGAGAGAATAGCTTTTGAGGTGCTATGAGCTTTGTATTTATAGGCAAGTTGGGCAGAGTCCTGATGGGGACATTGTTGCGTTAGATTGTCCTAGGTAATTTAACCAAGATCGAGGTTGGTTTGCCTGAGTTGAGCGGTTGTTACAGCCTTGTTGAAAAGAGATACGGTAAATGGTGTCATAACACTAATATGGGTTTGAATCTTTGTATGGGAGTCCAACTAGTAATTAACATTGGAAACATCAATATTTCTTATATGAGGAGTTTGAGAGTGTTGTCCCTGTGAGAGTTCTTCTCAATACCGTGTTCAACCCCGCTAAAGTTCCTAGGTCGAATCTTAGCTCATATCCATGTAATATTATAGCAATGATAAACGTTTGGATGATCATCTAATGTTTTTCTTTGCCATTATCCTTCAGGCACATTATTATTTTGTCTCGTCCACATAACTTGAAGTCCTTGCTTATTATGTGTGGTTATGGTCTTTAAGATCTTTTGATCAATGCTAGTTTGGGCGTTCTGATTGAGGATCATTTCGTTGGTAAGATCATTTTTTCCTATTCCTTAAGAGTTGGTTTAGCCTGGCCAGACGACGAAGTATGTTTATGCTTGTTGAACCATGAAGATGGTTCGGCCTAATCAAATCGCTTGGTTGATTGCGTTGCCCTTAACTGTTGCCTGATGTTTGGTGATCTGATGCTTGTTCATGTTTACTTTATTGAGCTTTGTTATTTATCCATAGCATGTATTGTTCTAGGATGAAATATCACATCAAACTTACAAGTCTTGCTCAAATGGACGAAATGAGGAGGAAGATTCGAGCACTCCTACCTCGATTCCCAAGCATTTCATCTGCTTCTGCTTCGATAGCGAAGCTTCCTCCTCCTCCAGCTCCTAGTGAGTGTCTTCGTACTAATAAGAGTTGCCTTATGCCAAAGACTTTGCTCATGTTAAGGAGGTGAATGATGACACTCAAACTCTTGAGATACTCGTGGACGTGTTTATTTAGATAGAATATGATTTAGTTGCAGATGCACAACTACTTCTTATAGTGCCACAAGATTGTTATCTCTCAATAAGGATTCCTGAATAGGAGATTGGCGAAGTTTCCCTCTCTTACGCCTTGAGGGTATTACATGTTACACCTTGTGTTAGTAAATTGTTGTGGATGAGTAGTAATTCTAATTAAGTTTATTTTCAGCTTTCTATTGTTTCACAGTCATGATAATTGTTGACTAGGAGACATGACATATATCTCTCAGAATTAACAGAGTTGAAGGCTCACTTAGTTGAAGTTGTAGTATTATCATCGAAGAAGAGTTTACTCTGAGAGAACTTGAATGCGCTAAAATTGTCATATGATAACCTTCAACATGATGTGAAGGAGTTTTATAATGAAGATTACATCTGTGCATGAGATAAAAGGAAAACTAGAGTACCTTGAAGGTCTACTAACAATTTGCCTCCTTTGTTCTTATGTCTCGTGCTAACAGATATGGGTGTCATGACGGGACTGTGGCCAGGCATTGAGTGAAGGCCAACTTAGTTATCTTTCCTGGTTTCTTATTGTAAAGGTTTTTTTCCCACCCTCCTCAAGATTAAGGGGAAAATATATTAATATGGATCAAATTTATATTAGTGTTAGTGATCTGTAGAGAGATGCTTGATAATCCCAAAGTTCTCTGGAGTTCAAAGTGTACTGTTTTATTGAATAAATTGGCTTTATATAGATCTCCCCAATAATATGGGTTTAATTTAAAGATAACCAAATAATAAAAAAAATATCAGATGAGGTTAGGCCTAGGATAAACACCCATTTGTGGGATCCCTTTTCTTCTTTATTTTACACATGTCACACTCAGCCGCCCTATCAGTCGCTACCACATGGCAGTTGCCTGTGGTTCCAAGCCAATTAGTCAGGACCACTTGGTGGCTTTACCAATATGTCTTGTCCAAGTGATGCAACTTAACCAATCATTCACGACCACTTGACTATCAGTTTGAACCCTCATTTTTGTTTTGATGTTCTGCCCTATCTAGGAGGTAATGATTCCCCATTGTAGAGATGTCAGTTTCCGTTCTTGAAGTGATGATCTCTCAATCTCGAGATGTCATTCCCTGTTCTTGAGGTGATGATCTCCCGTTCTCCTGATGTCAGTTCCCAATCTGGTGGTGATGATCTCTTGGTCTCGTGATGTCAGTTCCCATTCTGGAGGCAATAGTCTCCCGTTCTCATGATGTCGGTTCCCTATCTAGAGACGATGATCTCCCATTCTCGAGATGTCTTGCGAGTTCAACCAGTCATCCATTTCTTCTTTCTCGACGCTTTTCATGAGTCTTGGGCGAGTCCCTTTTATTCCACATGGCAGTGAAATATTTTTTACATGTTCATTTACCCCCGTTGTACTTCGACGATGTTCGTCGATGTGCAATGAATACTCTCAGCACGCGCCCTATTTTTGGAGAACGGCCATTCTTGATCTACTTTCATCAATTTAGTATCCTCTTTTATTCTGTAAAACATTAAGTGTTGTGCAAGAAAGGTCATAAATATTTTTAAAAATGAGATAATGTACCATCATTGCCTCATTTCTGGGGGTGCTGACATGTTCTTTGGAAACTTCACTGTTCTTAATTTTGTTTTACCCCATCGTGACACGCGTGCGCGTGGGCTTCATTTTTTTCATCCCCTATGTACTACTTCATTTTACGGCTTTCATGTCGTGCGCGTTTGTGACCCGTTAGGTTTTCTTTTATCCTGCTGTCATGTAGTCACTGGCCCACCCATTTAGGTAGATTGACAATAATTATTTCGTTCTGTTCCCTATGTCCGTCATTTTGCTTTCCCCCCTTTTTAAAATTGATGTATTTTTATCTCCTTGTTTTTTAAACGCTTTTGAACTTTCTTTTGACTTCCGTAGCCTAGGTCTACCCCATTTCTTTTTCTCTTACACTCATTCATACTCTCTATAAGTTCTTCTATTTTCCATTCTTCATCTTCGTGGTCTCTTCTCTTTTTTGTCTTTTTTACGCTGCATTCCTTCTTTTTGGTAGTGATGGAGGAACACCAGTTCAAGGTGACAATTCCTTTAGTTAGGAATAAAAATGAATTTGAGTGCTTTCTTTCTCTCCACAGGGATGGCTTCCCCCCAATTGTAGTCTGCGGTTTTGGGGAGGGAATCGCTAAATCTTCTCCCTACAATCCTCTTTATCATATTTCTTTAGCCCCAATATATATAGCATTAGGTTTGAAGCTTCCCTTCTCCCCTATTTTTCAGGAATTATTCGATAGTTTCAATCTTGCCCCTTCCCAATATACCCCAAGTACACATATGATTATTTTAGGGATTGAACCCCTTAATAAGAGGAATCACCTATATATAGGGGTAGATGAAGTCTACGCCGTGTACATAGTGAAAAGGTGTGGATTGTCCTATTACCTGGCTCCTCGCGTGAGTGAGAAGTGGGGAGGGCTAGTTACTGATCTCCCCAGCGGGGATAAAGGATGGGAGGATGGTACACTCCTCGTAGGCAGAAATGAGGGTGGCGATGGTCACTGGGTCATTCCCCGGATCTGGGGGGAGTTCAGTAAGTATCTTGAGCCCCTTATTTCCACTTTTTTCATTTCTTTTTTTATATATCTGTTGTATTTTTTTCTTCGTGCAGATTCTAACCTGAACAAGAGGTCATTTGTCCCAAAATATGTTGCAGTCCATCTTCGTGCCGCCTATAGTTATCCAGAACTTGATTGGAAAGATCTCCTTGATCCAAGTAGAGAGCTTGAAGTCGTTGTCGCACCTGTTCCCGTCGTCGAGTCTGTTGCCCATTCAACCTCTGCAACAAAAGCTCATCGAGCTATCCCCCTTGCCGTCCCAGTTTCTTTTTTCCGTCAGGTAGTCCGGACAAGTTCTTCTGAGTTTTCGGAGTTAGAACGGGTAGAAGAAGAATTTGGCTGGGAAGAAAGGGAGCGTGAGGTTCAGCGGGAAGCTGACCAGAAGGAAGCCGAAGAACAAGACGCAGTCTTCCGTTTTCCTTAGAACGAGTTGGAGATGTCGAAGCATCTCAAGAGCGATCTGTTTAGGCCTTTTTACCATCCACTCTTTTCTATTTCATCGTGCTTCCACCCTTCAGGTCTTGAGCTCTTTTCCCGCTTATGAGATTCTTCTTCCTTCCGTTTAACTGTTCTTCGTATACTTCTCTTCTCTTCCTCCAATGTAATATAAGTTCATGCCCATCGAAAAACCTCTACCATGGAAATGAGCTACTTTGAACAGGTCCTTAAAGAAAGGCGATTCTGGGTCCACACTTCGTCAGAAGGCCGATCTGGCGAACACGTCATCGCAGTTCTCGGCCTTGACCATTTCGTGTTATTACTTGATTATACTTAATTTTGCTCATCGTATAATGTTGAATTATCTTGACTTCTAAATGAACAAAAGGTAAGCATGCAGACTCGTCGTATGCAAATCGATGCTTTTTTAGGGAAACAAAGTATGATTTTAATATTACTGAGGGCAACAAACCCTTAGGCATGTACTATGAATTATATAGCACTTGAGGATGGGTGCTATGAATTATATCTCACTAGGGGGTGACAATAATTTTGTTTCAAAATACTGTTTCCAAATCATTTTTCTTTAATGTCATACTTATGCTACTATGATCACATGAGACTTAGTCATATTATCACTGGGCATTTCTACATGCAAACAAAGCAGTCACATTAAAAGCTACTATTCCCATCTATCGTCATGATATTTAAATGCTTGAATCTATGTTGCAAACATGCACATACCACTACATCTATTATGACCACATTCAAATGTCACATGCTAGTAACATGAATATTCACCATCAAGCTCTTCCTTGAAGAGTTTCGTCATGACCAAACTTCTCCTGGGTGAGTTTTCCCTTTAGTCAGTTCCTCTATATCATCGACATTAAAATGTGGCAGTTTGTCACTCACGACTCTGATAAGTTACCTCAATTAGTTCTGAGTATGAACATGTTGATTTTTTCTTTATGTCATATATAAGCACGTTGGTAAAAAAAATGTCTATATAGCTCTATTTATTGTCATGTCTATATATCATATACAAGCATGATAGTCATAACACACGTCTAGGTAGTTATATTTATTGTCATGGTACATGGTCATTAGAGAAAACATAACGAGCATGCATCTGGTACATTTATTATCATGTATACTTTATGGCGCCAACATCAAGAATAAGGTCCTTCACTGCTAGTATGTATACATTCTCTAGTGAAGGTTTTCATTATCAGACTCTTTCTTAAGAAGGCCTCGTCGTTGCCAACTATTCCTTGCATTTCTTACTGGACTTAGTGAAACACATGATACATTATACACCATCATCACCACATCTAACCAACAATAAGGTCGAGTCGACATGACTAATTAAATGAAGAGACACTTGTGAACGTAGATGCTTTATTCTCGTACCAACATGACGACACCTCATGGCGTGTGCCCACGCCTCACACTGATGACAGTAGCTCCTTGCGACAACGACTCCTTGCGACAACGACTCCTAGCGACTGGCAGTAGTCGTAGTATGGCCAAACTGAAAACTACAAAATGATGACTCCGATCATTCGTACCCGATTAATAAACAAAAATATTATATAATATAATTTTTAAAGTTATAATAAAGTAAACAAGAATTAGAGAATACATCTTAATATTTAATGTTTCTGACTAATTAATATTTTAAAGAACTTTCAAGTAATCATATTTGATGGATGTAAATAAAATGAACAAAATTGGGAAATCGTTTATATATATACACACACACACACACACATATACATAAACTCTATTTGTGTAAATCTTTAATCTTACACCATAATACAGTAACTATTTTTACTATTTATTAATACAGTTTTACTGTTTATCTTCTTGCCTCTTAATACCCCCTCTTAAATACTGTTCAATTCCGTGCTTTTTGGTATCAGAGCCAAACTTGGTGGGGATAATTACTGTTCATTAACTGTTTCTACTTCAATATCTGCATAGTTCATACTGTTCACCGCCTATTATGGCTGGTTTAATTGTTGATATTGTTTGCTTATTTGCTTACATGAATAATTGCTTATATTTAATCTCACTCTCCGTCCAAGTGGCTGGTTATTCTTATAATTGATTATTTCTCTATATTATTTGTTTGCCTAATCTGTGAATCTGTTTATCAGAGGCTGACGTATCAGCTTCTATTTGGTTAGCTTCAGGGACCTAGGTAAGACCTCTTAGATACGTAAATCCCGAGGGTAGGGTGGTTGTAGAGGCGAAAGGGAGCATAGTGAAACCTAATAGGAGGTTGTAGAAGTCACCACAAGGTTAGTAACAAAAAATGCAATATAAAAATCTCAATAATAAGAATAATTTAGTTATTTTGAGCAATGAGTAGGTTATCTAGAAGTAGTTCTTCTAGTAGCATTAGGCCTATAATATCTTCAATGTCCAACATTTTTGGATGATGAATATTTTGAATTTACAGATGATCAAGTAGATCATAAATATTTTGAATACCCATCAGACGATCAAAATGATCATTTCGAATACCTTTCAGATGATCGAGAAAATCATTTTGAAGACTTTAATCAAGTAAATGATCCATACCCAATAAAAATAAGAATTCCAATTCTTAATTATCCTTTAAAATTCAAATAGAGCAAGAATTAAAAAATTTAAAAATTAAAGGTCTAGAACCTAAAGGATTAAGTTTCCAAGAAACTCAGAAAAACCTTAATAATAAACAATCTAATAAAGTTAATTACCAATCTTTTAATTCTAAAGTTAGGGAGTATAACCAGTCTAGTACCCCTAAGATTTCTTTTTCTAGATCATCTATTAATAATGATCAAGATTTTAGGATTAACTAATCAAAATAAAAATTAAAAGAATATAAAAATTTAAATCCAAATATTCTACAGCAAGAACACAAACCAGATTGGGCAAGTCTAAATAAACACAATGATGACCCAACCAATCTTAATAGACATAATAGGTCCAAAGATTCATATAATATGAATCAAAGAAAAATCATACTTGCTGAATGGAAGGCATTCATGTAAAAATATAAAGTTAACATATTTTTCCTTGATTATATCGAAGACATTTATGAGAAAACTAATAAATAATTCTCAAATCTAAATGGGTCAAGGAAGACTCTAGTGTGGTAACTGTCAGTCATCCACCACCTGAAAAAATCCTAATTGATCGTAAAACTTCTCAACCTAATAAAGATTTTATTAAACCTCTCCAACTTCATTATGAGAAAACTCCTAATGAAGAAATACTTAGAATGTTAAAATCTTTAAGAGACAATGTCTCAAAATCAGATAACCATAGGTTAGAATCAACCTATGAGCCATCCATAATTCATAATTCTTCAAAATATAAAATTAAAAAATCTTGTAGTTCCGAATCCTATGAACCTTCAAATAGTATTAAGGAGGCATCCAAAGATTTAGAAATTAAATCATCTGTCAATGTTAGTAACCATGACAGTATCTTTGAATTAGAAATTCATAGGTTAGAACCTACCTATGAATATTCAATAATTAATGAATCTTCAAATATTAAAAAAACATTAAAGAATTTAAAAATTAATGAATCATCTTATTCTGGTATGATTGATAATCAAAATAATTGTTCAGAATTCGAAAACCTTACTAATGATAAACTTCAAGAAATAGATGACAATAGTTCAAATTTAGAAAACCATAGGTTAGAATCAACCTATGAATTTTTCACAATTAATGAGTCTTCAAACGTTAACAAAGTTGAAGAAACATTAAAATGTTTTGAAACTAAAAAATCATCCTATGAAGACACTAACCATAGAAATTCTTTAATCACTGTTTCTCCTTTCAAGATTTCAAAGGAAGAAGAATCAAATAAAAAATTAGTTGAACAACTCAATTACACCAATCAAAGTCTAATTACAAAGGTAAGTAATTAGACAAAATTAAAAATAAAGTTGATGATCTTCGTAAACCTGAATCTAGTTAAACTCTAGAAGAAATTTTTTTAATAAATTTTTCAGACAAAACCACTCCAAATATGGTTCCGCCCAATAAATAGATTGATAAAATATTTCATGAATTAAAAATAATCAATCAAGATAATAGTTGAGATCCAGAAAGCCATAGGTCAGAGTCCACCTATGATTCGTCTAAGTAAGTGAATCTTCAAACATTAATAATATTGAAGAATCAATTAAAAATTTAGAATCATCTGAAATTAAATCTGAAAAGATTATTAATAATATATCTCATGAATTAAAGGTAATCAATTAACACAATAATTTAGATTTAAAAAATAATAGGTCAGAAACCACCTATGAATCGTCCACGATAAGTGAATCTTCAAACATTAATAATATTGAAGAATTACATAGAAATTTAGAAATTAATAAATTAGAAAGGAAATGGCCTAAAAAACCTATTCCTCGTGATATTCAAATTTCTGAAAATTCTTTAGTTAACCAATTTTCTGTTTCTACAGATAAATTACACGAATGGAATATTGATGAACTTTCTAAGCAGGAAGTTCTCAATAAATTTCAACACTTGACAATGATAGCTAACAGCTACATTACCACACACAATTTACTTCACAATGAGGTAATCAATCTTTTAATCACAGGAGTCATAGGAATGCTACGTTCCTGGTGGGAAAATTATCTCACAAAAGAATCCAAAAATCTCATCCTTTTAGCAATAAAGATTAATGCTGAAGGAACACTAAATATTGAAGAAAAATTGGAAACATTACCTAGTGCCACCAATACACTTCTCTATACGATAGTTAAATACTTCATTGGAATGCCGAGTAATATTACTTCACATATCCATAATCAATTGACCAAACTTAGGTGTCCAACCCTAAGTAAAATCCACTCGTACAAAAACCTATTTTTGTCCAAAATAATGTCAAGAGATGATAACAATCAATTCTCTTGGAGAGAAAAATTTATTAATAAAAATCCATTTTATACACACACGAAATAAGAATAGTCCTAAGTAATAACATAGGAAACATAGATTATGATAGTCTTAACTATGGTACGATTATTACTACAATACAAAAGGAAGATTTTCAAATATGCACTGATATGAAAAATAAAACTATAGAATATAAATTAGACAATTCTTGTGAGCAATATGGTTTACCCCATATTAAGAAAAGTTCCCATTCAAACCCTAGAAGGTCTCACGAGCCTGATAGGAGAAAGTACCATAAGAATAAGCATAAGATTTTTAACCAATATTTTTCAAAGAATAAAAATTTTGACAAACGTTTCTTCAAGAATAAAGTTTATTCTAGAAGAAAACACAATAAATACTCTTTTGATAAAAATAAACTTAAGTATTTTAAATATGGCCAAAAGGGTCATTCCACTAAAACTTGTCAAGTTAAAGACAACATTAATCAATTAAAAATCTCTAATAAAGAAAAACAAGAATTGTTTATAAGCACATAGTCGATAGAAAACTATGAAAGTGATAGTGATGATTAAGGAGAATTTGAATACACTGAGTCCACAAAATCTAACTCTTCCAGTTATGGCAGTAATTCTCCTAACATCACAATGGGGTGTAGGGATAGTTGTCAAAAATTTAATAAATAAAAATAAAGAACAAGAAGAAAATCTCTTGATGGATTTAATTAATAAAAAAAATCCAGAATACCTAGAAAAACTTAGGAAAGTAATTTTAAAAGAAAATACTAAGTCTAACAATATCGCAAACCTTTCACAAACCCTTAAAAAATTCAATATGGGTAAAGGAAAGAAAAAAGAAGTTTTCCAACATGAACTTCTGAAAAAAAAAATTAAAATAAAAGAAGAATTAAATCTTTTAATAAAGAGTATAATTAAAATTCATGAATCTTATAAACTAGGAGAACCTAGTAGATTCTCAATTTCAATTAATAAGGTTGAAGAACCTATTATCAACAATCAAAATAATGATAATTTTATCCAAACACTTAATTATATCAAAATCAAGAAATGGTGTACAATGGTTTAAATAATCATTCAAGAATTTGATTTCACAACAATGTCTCATGTAGATTCAAGAGCAGATTTGAATTGTATGCAAGAAGGATTAGTTCCAACCAAGTACTTTAAGAAGACAAAAGAGTCTCTGTCTTCTGCCAATGGTACTCGAATGCATATTAAAAAATGAAATCTCCAAAGTTCATATTTTCCAAGATAATGTATATTTTAAAACATCATTTGTCCTAGTAAAAAGTATGACAGCCAAAATAATTTTGGGTTTACCATTCATCTCTTTGTTATATCATTTCACAACACACTATGATGGGATAATTACTTATCCCATAGATGGACCGGTTAAATTCAAATTTCTTTCTTTTCCCCACATTGAGAATTTAAAAAATTTAAAACAAAATTCTGTTTTCAAATCCATGAATACAATCTCTTGCAAAAAGAAACCATTGAGATTTTTACAAGTAAAAATTAAATTCTTTAAACAAAAAATTCATTGTTTGAAGATTAGTTATAAGTCTCTTAAGAATATTATAAGATGGATAAAATATTCAAAACCAAACAAAAGAGACTTAATCAACATACATAGAAATACTGGTATATTTAGCATAGAAACTAGATATTGACAAAACCAGACAAATAAAATTAAGCAATACAAGATTATATTTGACCATTATAAAATAATGCCATCCGCTCTGAACAAAATTCAGAATATAATAAATAAAAATTTTAATCAAATTATTAATTTCCCGGCTGACTGCATTCTTATTAAATAATACTGGTTGAGTTTTTTGATTGTTTACAATTATGAATATGTTAAACAATATTGGATCTACTCTAATTATCCGCCAGGACAGTAAACAAGATAATAGAACCAAACTATCTCAAAATAGATTTCCAGGACTTAAAGTTTATTATTTCATTAATCAAATCATACAATTTGCCTTAATTCAAAAATTTCTTTTAAAAATTAACTGCAAGTCTGTAGAATATATTTTGAATGAAAAAATATTACTCCCAAATAAATTCTTTCCAGATAGCAACCCATTCTCAATACTTTTAATCTCAATGTCCAATTTATTAATCCAATTTCTAACATTCTTTCTTATAATTTTATGCAGAAAATCATTCCAAGATTCAACAATGGAGGAACTTGAGAATTCCGACCAACTAGAAAATGGAAAAGTAGAACCCAGGATACTTAGTAAAATTCTTTTAAAATAAAAAAACTTAATGGGAGAACAACCGCCTTTTGTTCAAAATCCCCGTTTATTATTAATTATGGTCATAATGGATTTGAATATCTAAGAAATGACTGGACTAATGAAATAGATGAATTTTTAGAAGATGTTGGATTAAAGGATGACTTCAATGCAACATTAATTCAGTGGTATGAAAAATGTGAAAAATTAGGTTTTCATAAAGATAATGAAATCTGTTATGATGACAGTAAGATTTTAACCATAAATCTTTTGAGACAAGTAGTATTTAAAATTGAATTTCCAAATAAAATAATAGAAGAATTTCTGATTCCAGAAGGAACACTCTTCATCATGCCTAACGGATTTCAAAAGAGTCATAGGCATGCAGTAGAATCCTTAACTGAAAAAATCAGTATTACTTTCAGAAATCATGTGAGAATGATGAATGACTCGATAATAGAAGAGTATTTGACTCAACAATTGGCCCCTTAAGGCTCAAATCAAAGATGAGTCTTCTACTCCTAACCAAGCCCAATCAACGACACTTGGGTGCAATGGACTCAATCATCAATCAACCAGCCAATTTGACCCATTCCCAATGTCCTTCGATGCCCAATTAATTTCAAAATACAAGAATTCATCATTTGATTTTCAAAAAATGGCCAGTGAAAATCTCTTTCATATTGAGCCTCCATTTGCTCATTTAAACGATCTGACTAAAATTGCCAAAACCCATTTCATTCATAAATTCCACTATATCCCTGGACATAATAATAAAAACCTTAGTTTCTACAAAAATATTCTCTTAAAAACAGAATCCATAGAAATTAGCCCGATCAGAAATTCTGAAGAAAGAATTATTTACCATTCTTTCTCTATCCTCAGAATCATATTATGGAGGATTGGAAAATCCATCCTTCAAGTTTCAAAACAATTTCAGATAGAAAACAATATAATTATTTTGACTATATTGATGCGTGGCACAATAATTTCTTGCATCAAAATAGTGATTTCAATCACTTTTGGTTCTTAAAATTTGATAACAGTTTCAAAATTGATTCTCCAAGCTAGTTCTTAAAATGGTCGTCCATTCATGATTTTATCTTAGAACTTTTTCCAATTGATTTACAACAATGTTTCAATTTATTTTTAAAGGTTTACAAGCCCTCACTAATTGAGATTTTATTTCCCCAAATATTTTATTTTTCAATAAAATACAAAATACCTTGGATTTGGAAACGACAATACTCGATTGAAAAAGAAATTTTCACCAGAGAATATTATGTTAGATGGTGGGATAAATTGAACACCTAGAAAATTATTGCATCCATCAATTATGAATTTGCAAGTATCCATCCCAATATGAGACTAACAAATCCTTTCATCCAAGCTCCATTAAAAATTAAAGAGCCCATTGACCTAGCTCCACAAATAAAAATATCTAATCCAAATTCTTCCAACCCCAAATCAAAGTCCAAATACAAACCATTTTCAAAGGATAAATCAATGGACACAACTCCAAAGTCTAAATTAAAGAAAAAATTACTCCAAGAAATACTTCTCCTTTTGGAGAAAAATACTGAATCTGACTCTGAATCACCTTAAGAATCAAGTTACTAAAAACAAAAGGAATCCAGGAAAGCCACTCTTCAGTAATTGAATGACCCATCCAATAATGATGATCTCAGTAATAATTCAGATGAAATGAGTAAAGAATTTATCTTTGGCAGAATACTAATGTTTGAATAAAAGTATTTGATGAATCATGATGACACCTTGACCCAATGCAACGGTCATGATGATCTCCAAGAAAAGACAATAATCAATAATCATAAACACAAGAGTCCAAAACAACAATTGTCAAGGACCCAAGTATACAGTATTGATGACTTTCAAAATATAGCAATAATGACTTCCAAAGATGAAGGCACAAAAACCGAGATAGCAATTATCAAAGAATCTTTATATTTTTGTCTTCTTCCTTAATGATTGTACTAAGTTGTCAAATAATTAGGCAACTATTCATACTTTTTACTATTCCTAGTTAAAAGTAGACAAAAGTAGAAATGTAAAATGTTTTTACTTTTGTAGAATAGAATAGTTCATGTAAGTTATGAGTTCCTGGTGAACTCCACTTTCCTTAGCTATAAATAGGTAGCCTCTCGCATTTGTGAATCAGAACTCGTTTTACAACTCTTACTATTTGAGAGCTAAAACCTGTTTTGTGAGACAAAGCTTTCTTCTTCTACTCCTCTTTTGTAAATCTTTTCTTTTTTTTTTCTTCAACGTAAATTAGTGAGCGGGAGCGCTAATTTATTGTTGCAAATAAACTCTGTTTGTGTAAGTCTTTAATCTTACACCATAATACAGTAACTGTTTTTACTATTTATTAATACAGTTTTACTATTTATTTTCTTGCCTCTTAATACCCCATCTTAAATACTGTTCAATTCCGCGCCTTTATATATATATATATATTAAAATAATTAATATTAGATATTTTAAAATATTGAATATTTTTATTAAAAGATAAAATATTGAATGCTAGTAACCAGAACTATAATGCAATGTTTTTAATTTATTTTTTAATCAATATGAAATAATCTCTTATAGGTTGTAAATTCATTTTTTTATTCATTCTTACACGAAACGTATGACAATGTTAAATAATCAGGTCCCAATAGTCCAATCCGACTAAATTAGTACAGTCAAATACAAACTGCTAAACGTAATCTAAGGCATTACTTCATAGTTCCAATAACTACCTCATGTTCATTTGGCTCATGATATGAATTTGTGTCTTCAGATCTGTTTTTAAAAAATAAGGGGAACGGTGATATTTTTTAAAAGTTTTACGTATCCCAAAACATTTTTAGTAGTAGTATTCAATAAGCCTTTTAGTGTAATTTTTTCTAACTTTGTTCAATTTTTTTTTCAAAATTAGTTAAGATTGAAATACATATTCGTATACTTGTTTTTGGGTAACTATATTTTTCAAAAACACAAAAATACAAATACAAAAATGATATTATAGCATTTAACCATTATAATAGAGTGTTATAGGTTTTTAATCAATTAAATTAATAACTAGGTTAATTTGACTATAATTTTTTATTTACATTCAAACCCCTCTCTAAGACCATAACTATTGATGTTAGATAAAAAATAAAATGCCAATTTTAACAAGACCCCATCAACTTTGATCATATTTTAACCGTAAACTTCAACCTTAAACTATTCATTACAAACCTTTCAACTTTCATCATCAATAAAATACAGCCCTTACAGTCACTTCTCACCTCCAAGTTAAAAATGGTCATGTGCAGTGCAGTGACATGTCCATTGTCTTCCCCAAAATACCCCTTAAGGGTGCTCTTAGTGCATGCTATGTTTTATTGAAAAAATATGAAGAGTTTTTTTATGACAAAAATGTTACACAATTTTAGATGTTTCTTTTCCCATCTAAACACTTACAGCTTTGATAATCTTTTATCGACCTGACCTTTCGTTGGGCTGTATTTCGAACATAATTAAGTTTAATTTTTTCACCATTAAAAGTATGAGTTAGGTGTAGGATTTTGAAAGGGTGGAAGTACATGGGTTTCAATATGGTTTTGAAATTTCATGGCAGATTTTGACAAGAAAAGCACGTAACGTCCGTGATCGTGATTTTAAGTGGTTGAGATCGAGCTTGAGTTCTTCAGAATCAAGCTGTGAAAATGGGTTTTCTTCGTCAAAATTTGATGCGACAGATACTTTGCTCCCAAAACACAAATATGGGTTTGTCAAAACAAATTTAAATGCCATGAAAATCTACGAAGATTTGAACAAAGTGAAGCAACCGATCTCCCTAATACCCTGGCGGTTGGCTTTCAAGCTTTCAAAATCTTCAATGGAGAAAGTCCAAAGAAGCTGAAATTCCGAACTTACACAATTAAATTATGTATTTTCTTCAGTTTAACAACAATATGTGATCAGGTAAAAAATATTCATTGCCACGTGAACTAGAAGGGTCAACCAAAGGGCTCACGGAAAGAGACAGAAAAATGAAAACGGGAGAGAAGACTGATGTCGTGAGACACCCGTAAACAAACGAGGAACGGTTAGACGCATACAGAGATCGGGAAAAGAAACCTGAGATTCAGAGAACTACCCTGAACGGGTAAAGCCCTAGTTGAATTATGCAAGAACGGGAAGAGAAAGATCAGAAGAAGAACAGGAACAGATGAAAGGGATCCAGAATGACAGTCAAGTGGCATGATTGATTAGGGAGTTGAATGACTCAGACGAGACAGGATGGTAGACCACCAAATGGCTACGACTGACTGGCTCGAACCACAAGCAATCACCAAGCGTCTGTGACTGATTAGCGGGTGAATAAGACATATGAAAATGATAAGTAAGGAAGGAAAATAGGTTCATACCTGGCAGAAAGATCTCCACGAATACGTGTAATCTCTAGGCATAATGAGTTCCTCTGAGACCATATGGGGGAGGATAATAATTTAACTCTCTTTTATTATTATTCTAATCAACTCATGTAAATCAGGAAGCCTTTATACGGTCAGTGTGTTAAATGAAACATGGATATTCAATACAACTCAAAGCATTTACTCCTTACACACACACACACACACACACACACACACACACACACACACACTCTCTCTCTCTCATTAATTCTCATATAAATAAACCCTTATCAATACTTTCCTCTTTGATATCTGATTAACGGAAAAAATCTTTTACATTTTGGTGTTTTCATTGAGAGCTGAGAGAAAAGCTCAAGAGGCCCACACTACAAGACCATAAAAATGCCTAGAACCAGATCCAATGAAGCCCTAAATGAGGGAAACGGAACCAGAAATGGAGATGACCATGTAGATCAACCAACCCCACAAATGGAAATGTTGTAGACGATCCTGAACAAGATGCATGACATGGAACGGAGGAACGATAAAGCAATACGTAGCGCATGGAAGAATGTGCAAGATCAGATCAACACACTACAATAGGAACTTGCAAAAACATGAGTAGAGGTTAGTCAACGGGTGAATGATGATGAACGAGAAAATAACAATGAACAAGAAGCCCACTCTGGGGGCAACCGTCGAGATGGAAGACAAGGAAACCACGAGAACAGTTGAAACATGCGACGAGAAGAGGAAGTCCAGTCATTGAACCTCATGAAGGAGGCTATGGGAGAGGCTCGAAAATCCCGAGTCATGTCAAAGGAAGCAAGAGAAGAATTGTTAGAACAAAAGATGATGGAAATGAGGAATCTCGGGAGTACGAGAAAAATCGACCTCGAGTCTCTTATCTGAACACCATTAAGCCTAGAAGTCCTAGCGGCGCCTATACCCAGAAAATTTGTTGCTCCCAGATTAAAATGCTACGAAGGAAAAACTGATCTCATAGACCATCTCCAATTATTTAGAAAAGATATGGTGCTGTACCAACATGATGACAAGTTGATGTTCAGAATGTTCTCCACTAGTCTAGACAGGACAGATTTCAACTGGTATCACTCTTTGCCGATGCACTCTACTGCGAGCTTCGCTGTCTTGTCCTCCATTTTCATAGAGCAATATTACTTCTCGTACAATCATGGAAGACTCGAAACACCTGATGAGAATCTCTACTAAGGAAGGGGAGTCCCTGCTGGAGTACACTAATCGCTTTAAAGACGAGATGGCCACGGTCGAGAACTGTGATGACTAGTTCACTAAATTGGCCTTCCGACGAGGTCTAGACCTATAATCACCTTTTTTTTAAGAATCTGTTAAAAGTGAAACCTCTTTCTGTGGCAGAAGTTTTCCAACGGGCGCAAGCATACATCACTCTTGGAGAGGAAAATAGGAGTATGCAGAGAACGGCTAAATGAAAGAAAGAGGAATCATGGAAACAGGAAAGAGGTATGAGACCCAAAAAAGGAAGCACTACAAAATGAAAAGAGAAGATGTGAAGAATATCAAGCAATAAAGAATCACGTATCCAAGATGGGATCTTGACAGCGTCCACCAAAGGCATAATGTCTACACACTGTGGACCATTTCGGTCAACCTGATACTAGAGTCTATCAAAGATAAACCTAAGTTGAAAGGACCAGCTCTGCTTACCAAGAAAAACCTATAGGGTTAAAGATAAGTACTGCTCCTACCACAAGAGCAACAACCATTACACACGGGACTATTTTTAGCTTAAAGATTATAATGAATAACTGTTCAAGGAAGGGTACCTTAGTCAATTCATAAAGAAAGATGAACAAAAGTAGGAGGCTAAGAAAGACAGTCATGGGAAAGACAAGCGAGACAAGGGGAAGCAACCCCTCTGCATCATTGACATGGTTATAGCACTAAGTGAACAAGAAGGAATAATGAAAAAGGAAAGGAAGATATACTACAAACGACCAATGTTATAAAGACATCGGCAAAACCTTCAGACTTCAACAGGAATCTGCCATTGGTGTTCGACGATTTAGATCTTAAGCATGACGGGCACCATAATGATGCTCTAATAATCTAAATACAAGTTGGAACCTGCCGTTGATTGGTTTCAATGGAGCCATTAGCTACTCGGAAGAAACTCTAACTCTCCCGGTAAATGCAGTTCCGTTTAACTATATGACCAAGTTCATGGTGTTGGGAACAACGTCCTCATACAACGCGATCCTGGGGAGGACCCAACTTCACAGGATGAAGGTTGTACCCTCAACATTCTACCAAGTGTTGAAGTACTTGTCACCAGTGATCAAAGAGGAAGTCGAGAAGCTCTTGTCGGCGGATTTTATCAAGGAAGTAAACTACCCTAAATGTCTAGCTAATGTGGTAATAGTGCGGAAGATGAACGGGAAGCGGAGGATCTGCATGAAATTCACTAACCTAAACAAAGCATGCATCAAAGATGAATACCCGCTACCAAGGATAGACCAAATGGTAGATACCACTTCAGGGCACGAACTACTCAACTTCATGGATACTAACTGAGGCTACACTCAAGTGAAAATGTTCCAACGTGATTAGTAAAAAAATTCTTTCATTACTGAGTACGACGTCTATTGTTATAAAGTCACGTCCTTTGGTCTAAAGAATGAAAGTGCAACTTATAAAAAGTTAGAGAACAAAGTCTTCCGCGAGCATATTGGGAAGAATATGAAAGTCTATGTTGATGACATGTTGGCCAAAAGTAAGAAGCAGGAAGACCACATTCAGGATCTCTAAGAAGCCTTTTCTGTTCTAAAGAGAAATTTCATGAAGCTCAGCCAAGAGAAGTGCACTTTTGGACTAGCAGCGGGAAATTTTCTTAGGCACCTACTTACACAATGGGGAATCGAAGTAAACCCAGATCCTATAAATGTAATCATAGAAATAAGTCCCCACAGAACATCAAAGAAATCCAATGGTTAATGGGAATATTAGCCACTCTAAATAGGTTCATCTCCAGGTCCACGGACATGTGCGAGCCTTTCTTTGAGAGGTTGTGAAAAAATTCTGCGAGCGGCTGGAATGAAGAGTGTGAAGAGGCCTTTGCCAAGATTAAGGAGTACCTAAAAACACCCATCTTACTCTCCAAACCCACTCTTGGGGAGTAGCTTCTGTTATACGTACTCGTCTCAACGGGAGCAGTTAGTGCAGTACTCATGAAAGAAGAGAAAAAAAAACAAAAACCTGTATATTTCGTGAGCAAAAGTATTATAGCGACAAAAATGAAATATAAACGAATTGAGAAACTGGTACTGGCCATTGTAACTGCAGGACAGAAGTTAAGGCCCTACTTCCAGGCCCATAGCATCAAAGTCTTGACAGATTCGCCCATTAAAAGCCTTCTGCACACAACGGAGGAAGGCAGGAGAATAGAAAAATGGTCAATTAAGCTGATCCAGTATGACATCAGTTACGAACCCTGAACTTCAATAAAGCGGCAAGTATTAACATAGTTTGTGGTTGACTTCACTGAAGGGAAAGTCGAAAAGGAACCCCGTCAAATAGAGGAAGAAGAAACATGGAAACTCTTTGTTGATGGTTTATCAAATAATAGGGGAGCAGGAGTGGGAATAGTAATACAAACACCTTTTGGGGAAACATTGGAGTATTCCATCTCCTTCGGATTCAATGCTTTAAATAATGACGTAAAATATGAAGCATTGATTGCAGGAGTATCTTTGCTGCGTGAATATGAGGTAATTGATGTAAAAATATTTTGTGATTCCATGCTAATTGTGAAATAGGTCACGGGGAAATACATAGTCAAAGATGAACTACTTACAACAAGCAAAAGATCTCCTCGGGGCACTAAAAAATTATGAGATCCAACAAATCCTCAGAATAGAAAATGGGCACGCAGATGCATTGGTGAATCTGGGATCTTCACTATGCTTCCTCTATAAAAGGAATGTCCCCGTGGAAATTTTGAAGGAGCGAAGAATCTCACTCCCATGGAATAACGTGGTTAATGTAGAAATTGAAGGGGAACCTAGTTGGCAGGAATGCTTCCTAAAGACAAACTACTTGCTAAGAAGGTGCAACAACAAGGTGCCTGGTACATGATGATTAATGGGGTACTATATAAGAAACTATTTGCAGGACCATACCTGAAGTGTCTACGGGAAAAGGAGACCCAGTATTTGGAAATTCATGAGGGCATATCCGAAAATCACATTAGGGGCAGATCACTAGCCCATAAAATCATCAATGAAAGATACTACTAGCCCTGAATGCATCAAGATGCCAAACAACATGCAAAAAGGTGCGACAAGTGTAAGTGCTTTGCGCCTGTAGTAAAAATGGCCACTAGAGAACTCAAACGCGTAGCTAGTCCTTGGTCGTTCATGCAGTGGACCCTAAAAACTGTTGGGCCACTCCCCATGGCCCCTTTCCAGAAGAATTTTTTATTGGCAGCAAGAGATTATTTCACTAAGTGGATTGAGGCTGAAGCCTTTGCCAGAATTCGTGAGAGGATTCCTATGGAAAAACTTCAGGTACGATATCCCCTAAATTTTGGTATCTGACAACTGACTTCAGTTCATCAGGAACTTAGTAAGAACATTTGTGAAGATCTAAAGAAACGTCTTATTACCCAAAGGGGACGCGTGCTAGCAGAAATATCAAACTAGGTCATACTTGATAACTTAAAGAAACAGCTGGAGTTCGCCAAAGGGAAATGGGTGGAAGAGCTACCCTCAGTTTTGTGGACATACTGAACAACTCCTAGAGAGACAACAGGCGAAACCCTATTCACGCTAGCATACAGAGCAGAAGCATTCATTCCCGTAGAAATTGGAAGCCCCACCATATGATCCGAACTAAATAAACAACAGAACGAAGAGCTTCTAAGGAAGAACCTTCATTAACTTGAAGAAAGACAGGAAACGACCCTAATCAAAATGACCTATTACAATCAGAAAAGAAAATCTTATTTCTAGAGGTGTGTGAGGAAGCGAAATTCCAGATGGGAGATCTAGTCCTCTGAAAAATCTTTCATATGGAAGGGAAGCTCGGGCCAACATGGGAATGACCATACGTCATCAGCAAAATATGAGGAAGCTGCTATTACCACCTAAAATGGGAGAAGGAATGAAGTTGCAGAAACCATGGAACACGGTTCATCTGATGAAATATTTTGTATAAGGAATGTAAAAATCTCATTATAGTGAAACACCTTTTCCGTGGTTTTTCCCGCATGGGTTTTTCACATAAAAACATTGGTGCCAATCTTCTTTCCTCAGCTGAATCATTACTACACAGAAATAAGAGCCTAAAGGTCCTTGGGAGGGGCAGTTCATAAATCCTACTCTAAAAGGAAATTAAAGGCATAAAAAGTCGTTTGGAGGGGTAGTTCATAAATCCTAATCTCAAAAGAATTTAAGAGCATAATTTTTTTTGGGAGGGACAGTTCATCAGCCCAACTCCCAAAATGAATTTAGAGAAAGTCCTTGGGAGGGGCCGCTCATAAGTCCTACTCTTAGAAGAAACTAGAAGTATGAAAAATCCTTGAGAGGGGTATCCCATAAATCCTACTCTCAGAAGGAAAAATAATTAAAATAGGAAAAATCATGGAAACAGATGACTGAAATGGGCCCGCTTCATCACAACATGAATAAAGAAATTGAAGCAAATGGAAGAACGGACCCATTACATTGTAATTGGGGAGGGAGTTCCAGCCTCGACAGATGGAAAGTAGAAATGGTCAAACTGGTAAGCATACTCTTGCCTGAGCATTCTTTGAAAAAATTTCTAAGTAATTAAGAAAAGGGAAACTAGTTACGTGAAAAAATTTTAAAGACAAAAAGGGCACGAAGAAAACGGGTAACCAGAAAAATCCTTTATACTTTCTAAGGTGTCTTTTGGCCTAAACTATCGCTTCTTGAAATTTTCATTGTGTTAGAGAAAAGGAAGTCTTCGAGAAAAGGAAATTTTTGTTAAGTGTTCGAAACAAGGGAATTATCTTTCAAGAGTTTTTGTTAGGCAAATCTATTCCCATAGTTAGGAATGACAGGGAACGTTACTTCTATTGAGATAAAAGGAAAAAGATAGAACTTATTGTAAAAAGGCCATTTCATTTAAAATGTCAAAAATTACAAAAGAACCTAGTCAAAGAAAAGGAAAAATACAAGAAAATGAAAAATGCAAGGAAAAGAGAAATTATGAGAAACATGAAAAACTAAGTCTCCACCTTCCCCTCGGGAGTGGTATCATCAAGTGCCTCAGAAGAGGTAGCGGGAATAACCTCGAAAGATCGGTCAACGTTTGAAGCGAGAAGCTCGATCTCAGGGTTAGCAGGCTCGTCAGGAAGTGAGACAAGTGACATGCGGGGAGGCTTGTAAGACTTGGTGCCGCGATAGCCTGCTGTGTAAGCCATATGTTGGCATTCATCGACCAAGGCCTGGACTTGACCTCGAGTCCAACCTCCCGTTCGCGTGACTTAGCCAAAACTTCCTCGGCGTCAGCCAACTTTACCTCGACAAGGGATATGGTCTTCCCGCTTATCTAGGCAATCTTCTTTGCCTTCCTCAGAGACTCCTCGAGCTTTTCCTACTTATCAGCGACAACATCCAGCTCAGCGTTTAAATGGGTAACAAACCGTTGAAGATCGACTTCCATCTTATTAAGGTCACCCCTTTCTACGACAACAACGCATTGAGCTTTGCTGGTCTCCATCACCTTTCTTTCACAACCAGTCATCTCTTCCTTAACGGAGCAAATGTCCTCCTGAATCCCATTATGATAGGTCACTGCCTGTTCAAAAAATCTTCGTAAACAAATTGATAAGGAAAATGAATATAAAAACTAAGGATACAAAAAAACAAAAGGAAATGGAAGTACCTGCATCAGAGTGTGACTTAAGTTGATCACCTTATCATAGATGGACATCTGGCGAAGGGCATGAGCGTCCACGTCAGACATGATCCCCTTCGCGACCACACGTGAAGAACACTGGTCCTTCAGGAAGCTGAGATTGGCGGGAACTAATGGTGCCGCAGGGTATCACTGCCACTTCCAGATGCCCGTCTCCTCAGATAGACGCTGGGAACCAGAGGAAGGAGGGAGTGTGAATGTCAAATTACAAGGTGTCGGAGGAACTAGATGGTTCATCACGGTAGGAGGAATGAATGGCAATGGGAATGGCCCGGGGATGTCTTGAACTAATGATGAGGGAACCATAGGCTCTACCTCAGGAACCAGGGCAACAACAACTTCAATCTCCCTCCTTGGATCAAGTAAATCCCTCCAATCCCGGTCTGGGCAACTATAAGTGGCACGAAGTCGCGCGACTACATCTTTCAGAATAAAGAACCTCCTGTTCAAATTCTTTTCTGCACAAAGTAAAAGACAAACATGATAGTATTCAAAAAACAACAATAAACGGCATAATAAAATAGAAGCGAAAAAAGAAAAAAAAAGGAAAGGGAGCTCCGTCCACTTACTAAACTCTCTCCAGATCCGGGCAACGATCCAGCGGCCATCATCATCCTAGTTATCACCTATGTGGAGTGTACCCTCTTCCCAACCTTTATCCCCACTGGGGAGGTAAGTAACTAACCCTCTCAACTTCTCACTCACACGGGGAGCTAAATAATAAGAAGTTCTACACTTTTTCACTATGCACACAACACGGATCTCATCTTCACCTATATCTAAATTGTGTCTCCTATTGAGGGGTTCCTAAGAGAACCCTATAAGTGATAGGGGTATATTAGGAAGGGGTAAGCTTGAAGGTACTAAAGAACTCTTGAAAGATATAAGAGAAGGGAATTTTAACCCTAAGTCTATGTACATGGGGGCTAGAGAAATCTGGTATGGGGGGTTACATGGGAAAGACTCGAGGATTCCTTCCCTGAAGCCACAGACTACATCTGGCGGGAAGGCGTTCTGATGAAGGGCTAGAAAGTGATTAAATTCATCCCTATTTCTGACTAGAGGAACCGTAACCTTAAATGGTTATTCTTCCATCGTCGCCTAAGGAAGAAAAATAGAAGCAGAGAAGCAAGAAGAAGAGAAATGGAGAAGACGAGGAACTTACAAAAAATGGAAGTATGCGTAAGAGAAAGATTGAAGAAGACAAAAACTCATATAAGTCGCAGACGTGAAGGAAACGTTCAATGGCACCAATAGATTTGAAACAAAATGGTTCACAATTAATTATGAGAACACATAAGGGCAGCAGGTGCGTGGAAAAAAGTTGCCAAATACCAACCGTCGATTACAACGGGCGAGTGGCGTGGCGATAATTGGAGAAAATGAAACTAATGGCTAGAAAATACACTCTACGCGAGAACAAGTAGATGAAATGACGCGCATGAGGAATGAAAGAAGAGTCATGTACGTGCGCGTGTAGCAACTAGATTTTACCATAGGAAGATAAGACGACAGAAAGCAAAGACATAATGAAATTTCTGAGGAGCGTGCCAGCAACTGCAGAAACGAGGCAATGATGGTATGTCATTTTATTATTTAAAAGTGATAAATTTTCTATAGGATGATAGAAGTAACAAACAAGTGAAAATGAACCAATGATAACCACTCCCCAAAACTAGATACGTGCTAGGAACATTCATTATGCCTTGACGAGCATCACCGAAGAGCAATGAGGGGAAATGAACAGGTAAAAAATATTCATTACGACATGGAGAAGGAGGGCCAACCAAAGGGCTCGTGGAAAGAGGCAGAAAAGTGGAAATGGGAGAGAAGACTGATGTCATGAGACACCCGTAAATAAACAAAGAACGGTCAAATGCATACCGAGAACGGGAAAAGGAACCTGAGACTCGGAGAACTAACCTGAACGGTCAAGGCACTCGCTGAACTGTACAAGAATGGGAAGAGAAGGATGAGAAGAAGAACATGAATGGACGAAAGGGATCTGGAATGACAGTCAAGTGGCATGATTGATTAGGTAGCCGAATGACTCAGACGAGATAAGTTGGCAGGCCACCAAGTGGCTACGACTGACTGGCTCGAACTACAATAAATCACCAAATGACTGATTAATTGATGTGATCTCTAGGCATAATGAGTGACTCCGAAACCATAGGAGAAGGATAATAATTTTCTTCTTTTTTATTATTATTATAATCAACTCATGTAAATTAGGAAGCCTATATAAGGCATGTGTGTTAAATTAAACACGGGCATTCAATACAACTAAAACAAAAACAACTTAGAGCATTTACTCTTTATACACACCCCCCCCCCCCCCCCCCCNCCCCCCCCCCCCACACACACACTCTCTCATTAATACACATGTAAACTAACCCTTATCAGTACTTTCCCCTTTCATCGCTGATTAGAACGCTAAAAAATCCTTTACAATATGCTTGATTGAAAGTCCTAGTTGTATTGCTGGTACTTTTTAATTCATTTATGATGTGTTTATTAATTGTTGAATTTCACTTTGTTTCCTAGATCTTATTTTATGGGTTTTTTCGTAAATGGCTTCGAGAGCGAGCTGTAGTTGTATTGCTGATGGTTCTTTTGGGTAAGGTTTATCAGTCGACACAATCCTTCTTTGTAAGGTTAATAAGCCGATCTCTCTAGGCCTCTGCGGCCGAGTGATGGTTTGCTAGAGGTTTCCATTTGTTAAAAAAAGTCTTCATATATTTTTCCAAAAAAAAAACATAGCAGTAAGCAGATCTTTGAGGGGTATTCTAGGGAAGAAAATGGTCATATGCACTCTACATGACCATTTAACATGAATTTAACGTGAAAATTGACGGTAAGGGGTGTTTCTCATTAGTGAGGAAAGTTGAAGGGTTTTTGAGAAAGAGATTAAAATTGAGGGGGTATAGTAAAATTTTTGTCAAAGTTGAGAGAGTCTTATTGAAATTAACCCTAAATAAAATGATATTATTCTAAAAAATAAATATATTTATTATATTAAATAAATGATTAAAATAATCATGTATCGTTTATAAGTAAGCGAACATAACCCAACTGTTTTTTAACAAATGTCAAAAAATCTTTAGATTTTTTCATCTAAACAAAATGAAATTGATGAGACTAATAATACTAAAAATTGGTACATATACATGAGATATATAAATAAAATGTGATTATTTATTATATATATGAGATATATCACATGACAAAATAAGAAAAATATGAATTACATAATTTATTATTAATTATATCTAATTTTCTTATCTATTGGTCCATTTTATCTCTACATTAGTACTTATGTAATTAATGAAAATATTATTTCTAAATATTTTCTCCAATAATTACTTGTATAATTTTTCATTAAATGCATATTTTTAAAGATGAAACAATCCCTTATATTCGAGGAATTAGTTGTGATTTTTAAGTTGATATATATTACTAACATAAATAAATAAAAATTTAGAGTAATTATGTTTTTAACGTAGAATTTTTTTTATTTTAAAATCTATACTTTTTTCATTCAATGCGTATTCTTTAAAGATGGAGCAATTGTTATTTTTTTTATGAAAATTAATAGTGATTTTTAGACATTTACTAATAAAATAAATAAATATAAATTCAGAGTAATATATTGCAGATTGTTTTGCAATATATTTGCAGACTTTTCTTTAGATAAGAATATGTATATATATAGACTGCAATAATTGTTTACATACAAACTTTTATAATTATTTAAGAATATATACTAATTATTTTAATAATAATTATTTACCCTGATAATAATTATTTACATAAATTATATTAAAAACTTATAAGAATATGTAAATACATATTATTTGTGTTACGAAAATGATAAAAATATATTAAAAATATGTAATCTCGCTGGTATATATTTATATAATCTTATAATTAAATAGATATAAAATGGGTAATCTTTTCGATATCTCAAAATTCAAATTACATTTTCTTTAGTTATTAATTCGGATAAATGACATTGAAATGAATTTAGTTGATCGGTTTTATGAAAAATATAGTTCATAATTTTGTTGACTATCTGTAAAACGGTCATTTTCTTAACTATTATTATCAATGACTAATTAATAAAATAAAATTTTAAATGATATATTTGCCCGAAAGCCCAAAACAAAAAGCGGCTTTATACATGACTAGCAATCTTTTAGTATCTTAATATAAAAATAGACAAATAGTTTCCTAATCATCGAAAATAGTAATTGTGAATGAACCTACAATAAAAAAAGAAACTACCTATTATACCCTTTGTTAACATATAATAAATAAATAAAATAGAAAACTACCTATTATACTCTCTCTCTGGAAATCCTTTGGATTTCTGATTAATTAGGTAAAATTTAATCTCTCTCCTTATCTCCCCCTCTCTCCGATTTAATCTCTCTCTCTCTCCCCTTATCTCTCACTCATATGTGTGTGTGTATATATATAATCATAATAAGAGTTAGAGAGGGAGGGAGAGAGAGAGATAAATGGTAATGGTTAGATAATTAAGAAATTCCGTGGGGGGGGGGGNAATTGATAAATATTTTCTAAAAGTGCGGGTTAGGTTAGTAACTACAAAAATAAAAACATTATTGAATTTGAATCAAATTGCTAGAATTGATAAATATTTTCTAAAAGTGCGGGTTAGGTTAGTAACTACAAAAATAAAAACATTATTGAATTTGAATCAAATTGCTAGAATTGATAAATATTTTCTAAAAGTGCGGGTTAGGTTAGTAACTACAAAAATAAAAACATTATTGAATTTGAATCAAATTGCTAGAATTGATAAATATTTTCTAAAAGTGCTATATTTGATGTTTTTGAAAACTTGTGACAAAATGTTATTTAAAATGGAAAACTCATCTAGATATCATTGATTCTAAACAAAAAGTACCAAATAGGGTCTTCTGTGCATTTGAAGTAGCATCAAATTGTATCAATTTTGTTTCCATTTAGCCATTGTTCATGGGACCATTTTAAGTTCTCCACGTGCGCAGCAAAATTATAAATTTTTATCCACAAAGTTTCTATAATATAAACTGTATATATAAAATATATTGTGAAAGTCACACAAGTACATAAAACATATACTGTATATTATATAAACTATTAAAATTTGAAGCAAGTGGTGAGTGTGGGCGGAAATGTTTCTTTACGCGTGAATGTCTATTTTTTTTAAAATCGTGTCAATTGACTATTTTTGAAGTTTTTTTATATTTGTCACCATTTTTTATGATTTTTTAAAAGTGGTCTATTTATGAACATTACTATATTCCTAATGCAGCAAAAGGCCCATGGACATACTCTAGTTAGTAAGTTTGGGTCAGCCCATTGGACCAAAAGACCTTCTCATAACATATGTCTATATTGATGGATAGCACTAAGAGGTGTGACTCTATCGTTTTGCACTCAGTTAAATGCGTAGTGGCCTTGTTTGTATGACTCTATGACGTTCCAATATCGTAATTTGATTAGTTATGTTTGTGATGGTGATCAAATTGTATGATGAAGGCTTTAGCGAGTAGGAGTCCTTAGGAGAGAAGTACAAGGCTAGTGAATATGCGCTGGAGAACTGAATTTGGCTCGCCAGAAGAACGAGGTCCATCTCTACCCCCCACCTCCACCCCCCGATCAGCCACTAGAGGGTTCCTCCAAACATGATGAGAATTTAGGGAAAAACTAGAATGCTACCTTCAATTGGCATGGTGAAGGTTCTTTATCAGCATCTTAGGGAGTTTCCAGTCCGAGGTATGAAGTACTTTTGGAAATTGTATGGTTATAGGAAATGGTTATGCTCCTCCAACCATGATGTACTATTTGGAAATTGTTCCATGGAGAATAGTGGCAAATGGACATAGGAAACTATTTTGAACGTAGAATGACTTAGTCCATGACTTCTGTGATATAATGTAGTTGAATATGGTCTTTCTAATTCTTATTCCATGGGTTATATGAAGTTGCATTCTTAGTCCATGAGCTAAATATGGTTTTTGACAAGCCGTTAAAGCATTTTCTCCATTTGGCAAATTTCTTTTCTAGTTGCATGTTGGTTGGTGTATTTTGGGTTTCGTATTCTACTACCCTGTATTTCACGATGCTCAAAACCTGAGCTAAGGTTCTCCCTTTCATAAAAAGAAAGAAAAGCTAAGTTATAAACGTTATATTTTCCTGATTCATTTATCTATTTTTTCATATAAATGGTGGTGTATAGTTATTTGGTTTATGAATGAGGTTCAGAGAATAAGATTAAGGTTTCAAGATTCATTTCTCTATTTTTTATATGAAGGGGGGAGGGGTTATGCTTATATATGTTTGGTCATTTTTCGTAGGTCTTAGGAGTTATTTAGGATACAAAATTGGAATCATTAATATAAACATGGTGATATTGAAGAAAGTCTAGCTAAAGATTGTGAAAGATAAGATCAAGCTACTAGCATTTTTATCAAGTGAAGCACATTCTCTTTTGAAAGGGGTAAATACTCAGAGCAGTGGTATATAACTATTTAGGATGTTTGTTTTTAGTAAAAATACAGTACCCACTCTTTGAATGTTGAAGGCTTCAAGAAAGAATGATATTTTCCTTTAAAGGGAAATAGGAAAAGTGTATGTAGTTATGCCTTTAGTCATTTGAGTTAGTCTTCATTTTTTTGTGTTTGGATAAAGAGACAGTTTCAAAAAGAATCATGGAAAATGATCTGGGTCTCAAATCTGTGAATCATATATCTATTTTGTGCGGTTCAACAAAGTTATATTGTTGTGATATTGGAAACTGGAAAGCATATATGTTTATCCTTCAAGAATAAGACAAACATATTCAATGTAAATTGTTGAAATATCTTATTAGTTATTGCCTTTTTAACTTTATCGATATTAGAAAAGTTAGTGTCTAATTTTTTGGATTTCAGTAAAAAAATTAAACTAATTTGTTACTATGCTCAGGTTGTTAATGAAGAATACTCTAGCTCTCCACCAAGGACTATACCATATCATGGAAGTAAGTCTGTCACTAATTCTTAACTTCCTTATCTAATAAATCATTTCTTAGTTGTTGATCATTTAGATTGTACTATTTAGAATATGAGGCTTGCTCGTTCCTCTAAATGGATCATCCATGCTTTGGTATAATACTTTGATCTTATCTTGAAGCATCACCAAGGGAGTTATCTACGCCACCACCTCCTCACCAAGGAAAACCACCAAGTGGACCTCCTAGGTTACATCCACCTTCAGTACCAAGATGTGAATTTATACTAGAATTTAGCTTTTTTTGGATAAATTACATTTGCTTGCTCTATGTAAAAATCAATATGTAATTATTATTTTGAGATGTAATTTCTAGTAGACAATTAGTATGTAAAATTTTTGACTAATTAAATAAAATGATATATGATTTTGTTATTTCATGATATTTTCTGAAAAATTATTTATTTATTATATTTGTACAATGTCCTTCTATTATTTGTCACTATTGTAGGGTTTAAGGTCACAAAACGTATTCATGCTTTCATAATAAGAAAGTCATATTTCATGAAAGAAATTAATGGACTCTCTACAACACTAACCTATAAGGACCCAAAAAGATTTGGGTAGCAAAAGTTGACTTTTAAAAATTTTTATGTTGTTGATACCATTGAAGAAAAAAGATAAATGATACTTGGATAGTGGATGGTTAAGACATGTGACTGGTGATGAATCAAAACCATAGTAGTCAATTTCGTTCCTTTCTGGCTAGAACATAAGAATTTTTCAGTTCGGGCGTGATAACAGAACAGAATAGAGGGTACAAATTTTTCAGAAATGTTCCATAAGTATAAGTCCAAACCAAAATAAACTACATGATAACGATGGTTCAGTGGCATTGGGCACTGCTGTTAGGTGCACAGAAGCCTCCACATCACTGAGATGGAATCCTAGTGAGCGTAAAACTCATTTGAGTCTTTTTTTTATTCTTTTCTATTTTGTTTTTAATGAAATAAAGTACGTTTTTTTGTAAATTTTACTTTATTATTAAAAAGTTAATTTTGTCATTCTTTTTAGCAAATAGAAATTTAGCAGTTAAAAGATAATTATATGATTTTTCTAACGAGAAATATGTGTTGATGTTAATTAGAAATTATATTATAAGTCATTTTATTATTTATATTAAATTTTATATATGAATTTATATGATCGAAATTATTTTTCAAAAACTGAACATTAGAATACCAAAATATCCAGAATCTTTCATTTGTAAAAAATTAAAATGATCACCGAGACGAAATTGACTGTTATGATAAAAAAAATCACTCGAATATGTTGAAAAAAATGATATGTCACCTTTGGACACGACAAGAAAGGGAAAATCGTTGGTACTGGCTCCGTAAGTAATGACTCATCCCATGTTATAGATATAATTCTATTTGTAGATGGTCTAAAGTATAATCTACTTAGCATAAATGAACTTTGTGATTCTATGGAGTAATTTTTTTAAAACAAATTGCCTAATTAGAGATAAAGCGCCAACAAATTTTTATTTGTTGGACAAATGACCAAAATGTCCATATTATTAATCTAAGTGATTTCCATGATCATAATGAAAAATATTTTCATGTTTTTTATAATAATAGTTGGCTATGGCATAGAAAAGTTCGTCATTCTAACATATATTTATATTCAAAACTATAAAAATGATTTTATAAAAGGTCTCCCAAAATAATTTTGAGAAAGATAAATTTGTGATGCATGCCAAATGGGTAAACAATTCAAGAGTTCTTTCAAATCAAAACATATAGTGTCAATTATTAGAGCGTTGCAATTACTATATATGGAACTATTCGGCACTCAAAATTGCAAGTCTTGGGGTAAACACTATACATTTGTCATAGTTGATGATTTTTCAAGATATAACTAGATTTTATTCCTAAAAAATAAGGATGAAACTTTTAAAGCATTTCAAAGTCTTGCAAACTAGTTCAAAATGTAAAATGTTTTACAATTTAAAAAATTAGAAGTGATCATGGTGGAGAATATGAAAATAGAAATTTTGAAACTTTTTATGATGAAAATAACTTTTCACATGAGTTTCTACTCCTTAACTCAGAAAATGGTGTTTTTTAGAGAAAAAACAATTATCCCTACAAGAAATGGCAAGAATGATAATAAATGAGAATGACTTACCCAAATATTTTTAGACCGAAACCATGAATACGTCTTACTACATTATGAATCATGTTTCACTTACAACTATTTTAATCAGAACCCCTTATGAACTTTGGAATTATAAACTTCCCAATATTAGCTATTTCAAATTTTTTGTGTAAATGTTCTATTTTAAACAATAAAGACAACATTGGTAAGTTCGATTCTAAAACTGACTTTGGAATATTTTTAGGATCTTCCACATCTAGCAAAGCATATAAAGTGTATGATAGAAGAATATTAGTTGTTAGAGAATCCATGCATGTTATTTTTAATGAATTTATTCTCTAGCATATTTTATGATCAAGTTATCAGTAATGTATAAGAGCTTAGTATGAATACTAATGAAGGATCAAGTAATCTCCTGAAGAAAATGTCAAAGTACAAGATCGCGACCAACTACCAAAAGAATGGAAGTTTGTGAAAGATCATCCAAATGAGCTCTTAGAGGGAGACATATCAAAAGGGGTAGAGACCCACTCCATGCTTCATATTATTGATAACATTGCTTTGATTTATGAACTTGAGCCTAAATCTTTTTTAGATGCCAAGAAAGATAAGTATTGTAAGAAGAACAATCAATTTGAAAGAAGATGAGAACTTGTTCTTAGACCCTCTAATCATTCGATAATTGGTACTAAGAGGGTGCTAAAAAATAAAATAGATGAAAATGGAATTTTTACTAGAGATAAAGCTATATTAGTGGCACAAGGGTGTAATCAAGAAACAGTTATATATTGTGATGAAAATTTCACTCCCGTTACTAGACTTGAATCAATAAGAATGTTAGTAGCATTTGCCTGCCTTGAAATTTTTGTTTTATATAAAATGCATGTCAATAGTGCCTTTTTAAATGGATACATTTACATTATAGAGAAAGTCTATGTAGAACAATCTCTCAGTTTTTAAAATCTATTTTTAAAAGAATCTCTATGGACTAAAATAAGCTCCTAGAGCTTGGTACGAAAAGCTAAGTAAGTATTGATGATAGATTTAAAATGGGAAAAAAAGGTAACACCCTTTTCATAAAATCAAAAAGGTAATGTTATCTTAATTGTTAATTTTTGTTCCACTTACGAATCTTCATGCAAGAATTTTGCAAACTCTATGAGCAAGGAATTTTAAATGAGCATGATGAGAGAATTGAACTTCTTCCATGGGCTACAGATCAAGAAAATGGAGCGTGTGATCTTTATAAACCGAGAAAAATACACCAAATATTTGCTCAAGATGTTTGACATGGAAAATGTGAAGTAGCACTCCCATGAGAACACCACAAAGCTAGACAAGGATGAAAGGTAAAGTCGTCGATGTAAAGAAATACCGAGGTATGGTTGGATCTCTACACTATTTAACTTCTAGTAGACCTGATATCATGTTTATTGTAAGCTTATGTACTCATTTTCAAACTTGTCCAAAAGAATCGCATTTACAAGCTCTTAAGAAAATTTAGATATTTAGATGGAACAACTAAATTTGGCCATTAATATCTAAAATGTGATAACCTTGATTTAATCTAGTCTTCTGATTCAGATTTGCTGTGAGCTTAATCGATAGAAAACATACAAGTGGTACACGTAATTTTTTTGGACACTCACTTGTTTCTTGATTTTATAAACGTAAAATTCATTAGCACTATCAACAGCCGAAGCCGAATAAATTTCTATGGTAGTTGTTGTGCTCAAATTTTGTGTATAAAACAAACTCTAAAATATTTTAGTTTGGTTTTTGAAAATATTCCTATTAGATCTTATAATAACACAATTAATGTTTCTAAAATCCTATTTTTGATTTCTCGTACTAAGCATATAGATCTTAGACATCATTTCATTCAAGATCACGTGCAAAAAAGGGATATTTCACCATAGTTTGTGAATACTACAAATCAACTTACAGATATTTTAAAAAAATAATTAAATGTTGAAAGTTTTTGTCCAAAATAGACTTGCATTGGACATCTTAAATATTAGTTAATTATTTTTGTACTTACCATGTCAAGATAAAAATACTTTTCACCTCATTATTCTTGGTTGATTACTTTTTATGATAACAAAGGGGGAGAAAATAGAACATGCTTAAGAGTTCTGGTTTAATCTTGATGGGTAAGCATATATTTAGGTAGAGTAAATTAAATTTTTTTGACTAAATATCAATTGTGTATCAATAGTTTGTCATAATAAGAAATAGCAGATTCTTATTGCTATATCTCTATGAGATAGCTTTTGATAATAACAAAATATTGAAGTTGCTAATAAATTTAATCATGTCTACATAGACTATTGAAAAATACTACAAGGCATATAAATTGAAGATCATGAAGATATTTATTTTTATTAGGAGGTCACGAAGCATGAAGATTGAAGATATTTACTTTCATGAAATTTTTATTAGGAGCTTACTCATTTTATTTGACTTTATCATGCTCAATTCATTTAGGGATATCTATTCTTAAATTAGAGCCCCAATCTACAAAAAGCCTGACACCAAAAATCTCATCGTCTCTTCACAATAAACAAAATATATGAGATGGAGAAAATGACTAATCACAAACAAAGTAAGTTTTAATTTAAAGAAGAGAGAGAGAGAGAGAGAGAGAGAGAGAGAGAGAGTTTACCAAAGTAGTTTTGATCATATCGTGTTATTTTGGGTTGAAGTATTCTTTGTCTTTTTGGTCAAGGATTTTTTATCCTCCTTATTAAGGATGGTGTGTCCTTCCTTGTGTCTAAATTCAAAAAGTTGAGATTTCCCCTCCTAAACTCTAACCAGAATTTCCTCTATAAAGACACCACATTTCTCTTCATAACACACAATCCATAGGTAAGAGACTTGCTCTTATAATTCTTTCATGAGTGCACATGCCCCAATATAGCTTTCATTGTGTGTTTGTTGTGTCGGTACTTGAGTGATCTTGGTTTGAGCCATTGGAAAGTGACTAAAATGTACTTAGGTTTCTTCAGGGGACCAAGGATATTATGTTCACATATTGGCAAACCAACACACTCGATGTGGTTGGATTTTGTGATGCCGATTATGAAGGCTGCATGGATGAAAAAAAAGTTCACATCATGTTATCTGTTTATGATGGAAGGATGAGTTGTATCCTGAAAAAGTGTCATGCAGACACTCACAGCTTCCTTGACTATCGAGGCAGTGTACATTTCATGTTATGAGGTGACTTATCACGTGATGTGGTTATGGAACTTCCTTTCATGTTTGGGAGTTGTTGACTCTATGTTGAGACTACTTAAGTTGTTTTGTAACAATTCTACTGCATTATCCTACTCTCCAAATGCCGAAGCTATTGGCGCTCTAAACATATTGATATACAATATCATTTGTTTAAGAGAAGGTTGTAAAATCCCACATGGACATTAAATATACCCCTAGATACAACATGTAGCGGACCCATTAAGTTAAGGCTTACCTATATGCGTGTTTGAAGAACACGTGTCCAAAATGAGGTTGATAGGTGAAGTTGAAACATGTGGTTAGCGTCCCACATCGGGACCTTGATAGGTTTAGTTGTAGTATTTAAACGTTATCCATGTCAACAAAAAATACATCATTTTATTGGAGTGTGTATTGTAAGGCTTCATTTACTGCTCTATATATCTTGGAAGTGTGTGTTGAGTACAAAGTTACTCCTGTTAAAAAAATGAGAAGGTGAGAAAACTTTTTTCTATAATATATAAAAAGACATATCAAGTGAGAAAACTTTTTTTTTTCATTTTTATCCAACTATTTTATATTTATTTACAACGATACCTAATATAAACACATGCATATTTCCTATGAATATCACCTCTTTAATTGTCATGAGCCAAAACACCATTTGAAAGATTACAACTATTGTCACCATGACAACGCTAATGACTTCCTTAAATACCATCGAAGAATGAGTTGGTGGAAGTCCTCTTTTAGTTGCATAGGCCAGGACTCCTGTAATATTGTATATATATATATAAATTATATTTAGTTAGGGAACTTTGATCTTCCATCAACTATGAAATCACTAAACCATTTTGAATTTCTGATAAAAGCTGTCAATTAAAAAAGCAGACATAGACATGGCCAACAATGATTTGGACGTTCTTTACAAAATTATCAGATGCTTTGCATTCTATTATCAATTATATTTTGCCTTTGAACTTTTGTTTTGTCAAAGCAGCTGCATCAAAATCCGCACACAACAAAAAACATAGACTTGGATGAAACTTTTTTTTTATCAAATCCAATTAATACTAGGAAATAAAGATATTCAAAGTACGGTTTTCATCCTTCTCGTTAAGGAGGGTTGGATTCACAATTACCAAAAATCCACGATAAATAATTCCTTTATTAATTTTCCGACCCTGACCTCACTTGAAAAGAAGATGACGAACATAAAGTTTGATTTGTTTGTAAAAAAAATCTACAACATAATATCCTTGAATTTTTAGGGTTGTTTTCAAGTGAATTTCAAGTACATGAATACAATCACTTTGGATCACATAAACATTTATCATTAGGTTCGATTGAATGAAGTGTTGAATCAATTAAAAAGTTGATTATTGGAAGACTTGAGATTTTAAGCCTAAATAGATCTAGAAACATAAATCATCTTCACATCGTGGAAGGGAATTATGGCTAAGAAGTTTTGTGATAGAGAAATGCAATTGTATACAAGATTGGATTAATATTAAGCACCAAACTTGTAATATGTTAAATACTATTGGTAAAAGCTATACGACCTTATCAGAGGACATAGTTTAAGCAGATCCATTAGCATACTACAAAATGACTCTACTGCATCTCCCTTAGTTAACAACTTTATATGCTTCATTAACAAATAGTTGAGATTCAGAAACTTCCCACTAAGTTCTACATATATTTTGGCTTTGCTGCACCCGCCTCAACAATAGTCACCCCTTCACCCTCACTCTATGTTATAAAAAAATTGATGTAGCGGAAGCCTAAAAAAAATTTAATAATATCAAATATTGTTAAATCGTGCACGAGTACCAATAATTTGATATTCTTAAACCCGTTGAATTCTGAGATTACCAGGATTTAGGCATCAATTTCGATAAATCACGAAATATCGAAAATTGGAATTATAGAGAGAAAATGTCTCAAACAAATATCATAAGATGCCTCATAAAACCTAAATAAAAGGTATTTAAACTGTCTCAGAAAATCCTAAACATTAAAGAAAGGTAAAATTATGAAAATATCCAAAACTTGTGAAAAAATAGCTTCTGGGTCTCTGAAAGTGCCTAAAATGAAGTTTTATGGGCCTAAAACTGGGCCATAATAGGTAAACCTAGATACAAAAGTAGATCTCTGAATGAGCTTCATTTTGATATCTTACGGGCCCCGTGAATCAACCCGAGTCAAAAGTTATAGCATTTGGAAAGTGGACTGCGCGTGCGACGATCCATCCCTCAAAAAACTCTAACGCTACATCGTCCGCGTCATTCTCTCCAGGGTAGAGAAAATTCAACCTCGAATTTGCAGCCATAGAATCACTGTGGAAGGAAATCATATGTTTAATATTGAACACATCAGCGGTACGAATGTGGCTAGGCAGCTTCAACCGGTAGGCGTTTGGATTGATCTTCTCAATAAACTTGACAGGTCCAATCTTTTTGCAGACAACTTGTTGTAGTCACCAACTGAAAAGTGTTCCTTAGTCAGGATTTCCCACACAAAATCCCCAACCTCAAAATCCACATGTCTCCGCATCCGATCAGCATCTCGTTTATACCGTGCATTTGATGAACGTAATTTATCATGAACGACCCTGTGAACATCCTGCAGACCACATACAAACTCTTCTACCTTGCCGTGGACCTTCGACTTACTCGGTAAAGCCATCAAATTGAGTGGTCCCTTCGGTTGGTTCGAATAAACCACATGAAAAGGACTAAAACTGGTATTGCGATTGAATGGGTTATGAGCAAACTCTGCTTGACACAGTTTCTGGTCTTAACTCTTCACATGTTCTCCAACCAAACAACGCAACAGATTACCCAAAGACCTATTGACCACCTCAGTCTCTCCATCTATTTGAGGATGATAAGCACTACTAAAATTGAGTTATGTATTAACCAATTTCCATAAGCTCCGCCAAAAATGACTAAGAAATCTGGTATCTCTATTAGAAACAATAGAAGCAAGCAGCCCATGTAGATGATATATCTCACAAAAAAAATAGTTGTGCCACATGAACAACATTAGTAGTTTTCTTACAAGGGATAAAATGAACCATCTTAGAGAAACGAACCACAACAACATGGATGGAACCATTACCTCTGTGAGTCAGCCCAACACAAAATCCATACTAATATCCATCCAAGGCTGAGAAGGAATTGGCAAGGGCATATATAATCCTACATTAATGGCACAACCCTTAGATACTTGGTAATTCAGCACCATTGCACATATTTCTCTACCTCCTTGTGCATACTCGACAAAAAATATGACGATTCCACCAATTGTAAGGTTCTATCTCTACCAACGTGACCCTCACCATGAAGTTCCCCGATAATCTGCAATCGCAGGCTAAAATCTAGGATACAAAGTTGATTCCCCTTAAACAGAAATCCATCATGTAACAAGAAATCTGTTTTCTTTCCAGTCCATATGTCTTGGAGGAATACGGAGAAATAAGGATCAGTAACAAGCAAATCACAAAAAGAATCAAAACCAGTACCTCAACCAGCATGGTAACTAGCAAACTACTCCTGCGACTCAATGTGTCTGCAACTCGGTTGGTTATCCCAGCCTTATGTTTGACCACGAAAGTGAATTTCTCGAGATAAGCAACCCACCTCGCATGTCTAGGAGACACCTTATCCTGTCTATGCAAATGCCTCAAAGAGTCATGATCCGTATACAATATGAATTCCCTGTGAAATAGGCAATGACGCCAATGCTTCATAGCACGTACTACCGCATAAAACTCAACGTCATAAGTAACGTATCTGATTTTCGCGCCGGATAACTTCTCGCTGAAATAGGCCACTGGTCTGCTACTCTGACTCAAAACTGCCCCAATCCCAACCTTAGAAGCGTCGGTAAGTAACTCAAATGGCCCTGCAAAATTTGACAATATAGTGCAGTGATTAGACGTAACTTAATCGATCGAAACAGTGAATCGGTCTCATCGGTCCATGAAAACTTACAGAAGACAGAAACTCATATTGAGATGACTGCAAAATGTAGAGACTAGATGAGTTCTTTTGACAAAGAGTGCAATGCAAGTTAGGGTACAAAAATTTGTATTTATATTCAATGCTAATTATATATTAGAGGCTTAATGAAATATTAGTTGTAGATTAGTTAAGGAGAATCATGTAACATCATTGTTGTGTATATGATGCTATGAAGGCAACGTAGGGTTGATTGGAGAGAGAGAATAATGTTCAGTAACAAACTTGCAGAGGTGTTATAGCAGACCCAAAAGTTGAGAGAGCTGACATGGAGATGTGAGTCAGCAGTGTGCCTTCTTTGAAGGCCTTTTTGGAAAACTCTTCTTGATGGTTTACAGTTTTCTTCATTATTCTCGTACATGGACTCGTAAGGGTGCCTTCTCAATTTTCAATGGGCTTCTGTCTCTTTCAATTGGATGTCTAGTGGCATTTTCTTTCTCTTTGCTTAGGAATCTGAGTGAGCAGAACCTATATTCCATCCATATACGTTTTGGATCATCTCACATTTTCCCCCTATTTTCCTTATCTTATTTTATGATTCTGGTTTTCATTGCTATACTTGCGGCTTTTATCCTTTATATCATTAGGTATTCTTACTCCATACCCATGGATGCCATAAAGCTAATGCAGGACAGGATTAGTCGTTTTACTACTGACCATCCTATTGCTAATGCTATCTTCTCTCAGCTTTTATGTTTTTGCTACTCTCAATGGCGCTTAAATAGCTATATTGGAGCTTACACAGCATCTTTTGTTAGTATTTTAAGCATGCTAATCCTTGCTTTTTTGAAACTTGTTGGGACCAAAGCTCAAATGGATAATTTTGCTGTTTTCGTCTCCACGGCATGTGTTTTTGGAGCTGTCAAAATACTTTTGTCCTGTAGGAATTGGCTTACATTATTCTGGGCTTTTGTTCTAATAATCCCTTGCATTTTACACGGTGTAAGTTATCTTCTCTATATCCTCTTTTATATTTTGTTTTTTTCTTGTTTCTTATGTTATTATTGTTTAACCTCGTACAGTATTCCAAAATGACACACTGTGTCTTAACTCGTGATTCGCATGCCCAAGTCCCTTCCGTCGAGATTGTAATTGCTGATGTGGCTGAAACTATGGTACAAAAAAACCCAACAACGGAGGTATAGTTGTAAAAGATTTAGTATTAATTTTTTGTGTTTTTTTATATTTACTGGTTTTTTAATATTCAACGAATGATGATGAAAGAGTGACAATAGTTGAGTCGGCTGAAACTATGGTCCAAGAAAATCCCCCAATAGAGTATTGCTTTTACAGCCAACGACACAACGGTTTCTGAAGCATCATTAAGACAGCTACCTACGACAGCACCTTATCACCAAGGAAAATCACCAAGTAGACCTCTTAGGGTACCTCCACCTTCAGTACTTAGAGGATTGCCGACTCCTCTCCTCTTATGGCCATTGACCCTAGATCCACAACACTTAAGTGGTGGGTTGTAGGATTTGTTTAGATGTGAACTTAAACGAGATTTTAATTTTTTTATAAATTACTTTTGCTTGCTCTATGTAAAAATCAATATGTAATTATCATTTTGAGATGTGATTTCTAGTAGACAATTAATGTAACAATTTTGACTGATTAAATAAAATGATGTGTGATTTTATTATTAAATGATATTTTCTGAAAAGTTATTTAATTTTTATATTTGTATAATTGTAAGTATAAGTAATAAAAAAATTTATAAAAAGTATTTAATGACATTAACAAAACAATAAGTAATGAAAAATGCTATGAGACATACGATAGGATTTATAAAAGGCTATGCAAGACTTACGATAGCAATTATAAAAACACTATGAAAGACCTACTACAGCATTTATAAAACGCAATGAAAAGATTTTGATAGCGTTTTAAAAATGCTATAAAAAGCTTTTGATATTTTAAAAAATCAATCGTAGACGTTTTATAGCGCTTAAAAATGCTATCATAGGTAGCAGACTTTTAATAACGTTAGTATGCATCACATTTTCAGAAATGCTATCGAAATCCTATGATAGCATTTTTTGGCCGCTATCGTAGCATTTTTTCGTTGTAGTGTCAGAAGAAGGAAAAAGAAAAGAAAGGAAAGAAAACGAAGAAAAACTAAAAATGGGGAACCAAAGCTCTGGTAACTAACTGAAAACTCTCCATTTTCGGGGGATTATCTTGCGGCCATCACCGCCCCAATTCCCTCCGATCAAGATGACATCCCATTCCCAGCCTTTATCGCTTTTTGGGATCCTAATTATTATTTTCCTCTTGTCTGGATCGGGACGGAGGCAAGGTAATAAGATTCATTACGATACTTGACTATATAACAAGCACAGAGCTCGTCAACACCTAAATCTAAACCACATCTTCTATTTACGGCTTCGAAGCCTAAAGAATCCTATAAGAACTAGGGGTGAACTGAGAAGGAGCCAACCTAACAGTGTGGAAGAATTCTTACATAAAGGGGGAGAATGGGTGCTTAGGATCTAGGGCTATGTACATTAGACTGAGCGTAATTTGGTAAAGAGCCCTACATTCTAGGTCGGGATGACCACTCTCGCCTAACCCACAAATAACATATGGGGGAAAGACATCTCTATGAGAGGCAATGAAACGGTCGAGTTCAGCTTGGGACCTAACTAAGGGAACGGGATGTTTAAACTTTGTATTACAACCTGCCATGTCTAAAGAGCTTTAAAAGAAGAATTATGTAGAAAAAATTTACAGAGAAGAAGAAGATGAAAGACTTATGAAGGAAGAATATGAAGAAGAAATGAGGGGAAGAAGTCCATAAATAATCAACGGATTTGAAGGGGAATTGAAAAACACCTTATAATTTTTTTAAAACGGGAATTGGAAATGACGTTTTACAAGGAGGCGTGACCGACAAGATGGAACCGTCACTGTACTGACGAATGACAAAGTGACAGCTGGAAGAGAAAAGAAATATTTCTAGTCAAAACACGGGCGACGCGTTATACAGAAATAATTGATAATGGGAAGATGAAGTGACGAGGAGAAATGATGAGAAGTCGTTTTATTAAAAAGGTGTACGTCAGTAAGAGCGAGAGACAAAACGGAGACTAATGTAAGGTACGCGTTTCTTTTTATTTATTAATTAGTATCTTTTCAATCATTAATGGTTGCAGGTACAACTAACGGCACAAAAGACAGAAAGTCCCATCAAACTCCTCACCGAGACGAACACAACTTATCACATCAACAAATAGAATTTTGTTGAGTGTAATAAAGGAACAATGAACGGGAATAAAACCCCCTACTAAGGACACGTGTACTGAACGAGTCAATAGGAAGAGAGTGGAAAGATCAACGACGTGACAACATTGGAAGAGCTAAATTCAAAAATAGAAGGCTCAATCAGACGGCTAGATTTAGCTCAGCGGTTAAAACTGAATTCCATAAACCTTGGGGAATATTCTAACAATCCCCTAATTATAATTATAAATTTCACAAATCTGATTGTAATCTCCCAATTATGATTGTGTTTCCCTATAATACAGTGAATATTTCCTTTACAAGAGGATATTTCGGTTTTTGAATATGAGATTAGATCTTGAGAATTGCCTATAAATAGAGGTCAAATATAAGCTAAAAGATTTTAATCCAAATCAATCAAGAACTCATTCTCTTCAAGTGTTGTTACTCTACTCTCTCATATTTTTTCTATTTTTTTTAAGAGTGCAAAGAAAAAATCATTTACATGTATTATCTTGGTCGCGTCTTTCATTTTCACTATTTTTCTTTTATTTTTATTGTTGTAAATTTGGTTAAGAACTCTGAATTCCATCTCCCTTTTGTAATATTGTATTTATGCTCATACATAACGGGGCTTTGATGTTCCGTATTTTCCTATTTCATACGGCTTTGGTAGAATTGAGACCCTGGACTTTCATTACCAACTTGAAGAGCTTCAAATGTTTGCAGCTGCCGCCCTTAAAGATTACAATTCAAAAAATGTACTTTTTTTCCAATTCAATTTATAAGCCTTTTTTCATTTGAATTTACTTTGTTTACTTCTTCCTCAATTCCTTTCTTGGGTCAATTAATACTCATATTTATAAAATGTCACTGTGTAGAATACTGATTTTGAGGTTGTGGGGATCGAGAAGGTGAATGCCCAAGTTATTCGAGGTTTTACATATTATATAATCTTCAAGGTTAAGGCAGCTAACACCTCTGTTGACTCCCCAACCACATTATTTCAAGCTATAGTCATAGATGACATACCAGTATATGGGACACGCATCAAAATGTGTAGGCCGAAACCTAGTAAGTGAAGAGTGGTACGGTGATGCTTTCCTATTTCTACTTTGAAGTTCATGTATCTGTATAACATTAATGTTATGAAATCATGCAATTGGTTAATATTTTCTCATATTTTACATTCATATAGGCAAATATCTTATTGAATCAGCTTGTTATCTGTGCTGCATGCTGTGTACATAATCCTTTTATAGTAATCATTTCTTAGGAACAAGTCAACTAGTCTGGCAGTTTGTATTGGTCTTGATGCTTCTTTTGTGAGTAGAGACAAGGACCGTAAGCGGTGTAAAAGATACCTAAAAGCTAATGTTTTACTTATTTTATTCGGAGCTAGTTCAACTCGTTTATCAGTTTCAACCTGAGGTTCGTAATCTTTTTTTTTTTAATTTTGTTGATGTGCAGAGGATTGAGCAAGTCTATAATTTTTTCGAATGATGTCTGGTAGTGATCGAATATGTATAGATTGACTTAGTTGTTGTGCAGTGCGCTGTGGTTAGTTCTGTCTGGAAAATGCTTGTTAGGTGTGCTACAAGTGCACAGTGTACAAATTAATCCATTTTTGGCAGCTAGCTGAGGGGATCATCTGTAATACATAATTTCTTAGGAATAATTCAACTAGGCTCATGGTCCTGATGCTTCTTTTATGACAATGATCCTTAATATTCTAAAAGGTACCTCAAAAGGTTATTGTTTCACTTATTTTATTAGAAACTAGCTTTGCTTTTTCATCAGTTTCAATCCAAAGCTCATGGATTTTTCTTTCAAGGGCATGAATTTTTTCTTAAATTATTTTTGTTGATGTTAAGAGGATTCAGCAAGCCTTTAGCCTAGTTAATTGACGTCTGGTAGTTTTGATGTCTAAAGCCAAGAGTGACATCTTTTGTTGCCTGGTTATTATTAACAAATGTGAAATTAAATGTGGTGATATATTATAACCGTAATGTCAGATTGATTAGAACTTGAGCATGAGACTACTTCAATCTACTATGTATCCACTAGGTTCACCCGACAACATTGGTAATGGTCAAAAGCGACTTAAAGAAATGAGATGCTGCTACTATCTTTGATGTTCTCATTGCAGTATCAACCGATTGGTTTATATGAAATGTTTTTGCATTCCCTGTGATCAAGTTTTCACAATCGTTAATTATTACATTTACTATTTCCTGCGGATCATGATTAAAACTGACATTTCATTATATTCTCCACAATTGAGAAATTTTGATTGTGGTCTTGGGAATGATTATGCAGTATGGTATAATTGAGTTATGTTAATCATATGTTATCTCTTATGTTTTTCTCTTTTCTTTTTATCAGAATGGATGTGTAATTTGGTAAAAAAAAATAAAAAATTACTTACATTACCCATGTGTAATTTGGTAACTAAAGTTTTACACTGACAATTTAAAAAAAATGGATATTATTTTTAAAATCATATCTGTTTTGTAGTCATTTTTAAAGTTTTTCAATTAAAGCATTTAGTATCATAGAAACTTCCCTTTTTTTAAGAACATTTTTGTATTTTCCATCTTACAAGGAAAATAAGAATTTTGTGATTTTCCATCTTACAAGGAAAATTTGATTTGCTTTTGTTGAGTATTTATGTGTAAATCAAAGGAGTTAGAAGATTCACTTGGTATTGAAACTTTTTTTAGATAACTAGTCAAAACGTTGGATATTTTTTTAGTATATCCAGAGTTTTCTTATTCCTAAACCATAAATGTCCTTCCTACTATATTTAAATAGTTAATAGTCAACAATAAAAGAAGCTCGTAAAATACATTTTTGAAAAAAAGTGTTATTTTGATAAATATACCCTTTCCATTTTCTTTAAGAATTTTTATACCCATTTTTCAAAACAAATAATTTTATATCTATGGTCCACCAACTTCACATCACTACTTACTATCTCTCTATTCTCTCATCATTTCTTTTTCTTTCTGAATGCACATATAGAATCAATTTAATAATATTTTATTCTTCTTTTTCTTCTTTATTTTTCAACTAATTTTTTTTGAACCTTTTAAGTAATTATTTTTTTATCATTCAACACTCATACACCAGACGACTATTTGAAGGGTTCAAGTAGTTATTTTATAACTACTTGAACCCTTCAAGTAGTTGTTTATGACAACTTGAAGAATTCAAATAGTTATATTTAATCTTTTTTTCTCCTTTATTTTCCAACGGAGTTTTTCTTCTACAAAAAAAGTGTAAGTAGTTTTTTGTGACTACTTGAATCCTTCAAGTAATTGTTTTTTGTCAGTCAACATTCATACACCAAGCGACTACTTGAAGAGTTCGAGTAGTTATTTTATAACTACTTGAACCCTTCGAATAGTTGTTAATGATAAATTGAAGGGTTCAAGTAGCTATATTTTATTATTATTCTTTTTCTTTATTTTTCAACGAAACATTTTCTTCTACTTGAAGGGTTTAAGTAGTTTTTTGTGACTACTTGAACCCTTCAAGTAATTATATTTTTTCAGTCAACACTCATACATCATGCGACTACTTGAAGGGTTCAAATAGTTATTTTATGACTACTTAAACCCTTCAAGTAGTTGTTTATGACAACTTCAAGAGTTCAAGTAGTTATATTTTATTCTTCTTATTCTTCTTTATTTTTCAACGAAACTTTTTCTTCTACTTGAAGGGTTCAAGTAGTTTTTGTGACTACGTGAACCCTTCAAGTAATTGTTTTTTTTTGTCAGTCAATACTCATACAATAGGTGACTACTTGAAGGATTCAAATAGTTATTTTATGACTACTTGAACCCTTCAAGTAGTTGTTTATGACAACTTGAAAGGTTTAAGTCGTTATATTTTATTCTTCTTATTTTTCTTTCTTTTTCAACAAAACTTTTTCTTCTACTTAAAGAGTTCAAGTAGGTTTTTCTCTTGAAATTTATTGTTCAGTAGCTCGTCACTACTTGAAGGGTTCAAGTAATACTTTTTACTACTTGAAGGGTTCAAGTAACCAGATACAACTCCTTGAACCCTTCAAGTAGTTACATGTTTTAACTTTCAGAATCAAAATCACTACTTGAAGGGTTCAAGTAGTCAGATACAACTACTCGAACCCTTCAAGTAGTTACTTGTTTTGACTTTCAGAATCAAAATCACTACTTAAAGGGTTAAAGTAGTCAGATACAACTAATTGAACCTTTCAAGTAGTTACTTGTTTTGACTTCCAAAATCAAAATCACTACTGAAGGGTTAAAGTAGTGAAATACAACTACTTAAACCTTCAAGTAGTTACTTGTTTTGACTTCTAGAATAAACAAATATTACTTGAAAGGTTCAAAAATAGGAGAATGAGATCCTAAGTGTGTCTCATTGAAGAAGAATAAGAAAATCAATGTGTCTGCTGAAGAAGCAAATCTCGCTAAAGAAGAAGAAGTAGAATGGGTCTCGCTGAAGAATCATAAGGTCCTCTGAATAATAACAACAATAATAATAATCAGAACAAGAAGATGAAGAATGAGAATTATGAGATTCGTTGAATAAAAGAGAAGAAGAAGATGAAGAAGAAGAAAAGATGAACAAATTGATTTGGTTGTGCATTGAGAAGGTAAAATAAATTGGTGAGATTATTCATATTTATGTGGACCCCAGGTATAAAATTCTTGTTTTTTTCAAAATGGGTATATATTTCTTAAATCAATATGAAAATATTATATAATTACAAATAACAAAAAAAAATCATTCTCTCATGTATCAACTGTTTGAACATACCATAATTACACTTCGAAAAAATATCAATCAAATCACCCAAAAATCTCTCTCTCTCTTAAATTAAATATCAATAAATCTTAGAAAAATCGTATTCTTTCTCTCCCAACAATGTTGATCACCCTCCATCACTAGCCATTAAAAAGTTCAATCAATATTATTTCTCTCTTTTTCAAAATTAAGAAATATAATAGTTAAACACCTCTTCCGAAGAAGATTTTCATTGACTCTTGATTGATCCATGTGGCGGACCTCTGTTTCGAGACATTAATAGTGAATAACTTCTCTTATTTTAGCAAGATTTTTAATTTAGCCGACACAAAAACTACCTTGTCTCAAGGCAGATCCTTGAATTGAATCTGTTTTAACATACAAAATCATCCGATAAAAAATAGAAATGCATTTTCATGAACAATAATGTCAATTAATGCATACATACATGATTGATCATTTGGGTTCTGATTTTAAATAATATAATCTTCATGTATAAAATAATATCATTTACATACATGTTTATATGATTAAATTACTTTACGATATAATTCACACTCCACAATTTAGGTTGTAAACTCTTCTTGAATATGAAAAGAAAAAACTGATAGTGTAGTTGATAGTGGAGAAATAGAAAAAGATTGAAGGGTCTCCAGATGAACCTTGTCAATCTAAAAAAGAGACATCAATTGGTATATGTGATGATTGTCAATACTTTGTAAGTTGAACCTATATATTGTAAAATGGTTTTATTATTTGTAAATTGATTCGATTCTCTACAAATTTTTATGTGTAAACAATTATATTTTCAGATAGCATGTAAATATTTCTTGTCTTTCAATAAATTAGTTTATTTACATATAAATAATTAATTATATGTAGTTAACATGCCTAATCTCAATATTATTCTGTATTCATAAGAATTGTACTTCTTAAATATGTAAATTTTATTAGCGTAAATATGTAAGAAACATTAATATTATGTCTTTCTATATTGAATATACTTGTTTTTGGTGCCAATGAATATTTACATTGATTATATTGTGCAAAAATATGAAACTTCTATCTCTAATTCACTATCAATTTTCTTGAATATGAATGTCATTGTGTATTACCATGCATATTCATGAGATTTTTTTTGTCAAAAAGAAGGGATGAAAACACCCCAACTGAAAAGCCATTTCACTAATAAAAGAAATTAACATAAGTACAAGCCCTTTCATTAATTTAAAAAATAAAAGTGATACGGAATTACTCTAAGTGGTTATAAAATAAGATAAATGAGTAAAATAACATGCATTACTAATTTAAAGCTTAGTAAACTTAAAAAAGTTATTTTTTTTCATATATATATATATGAATGATCATTATTGCATATTTTTATTGGGAAATAGCATAATTTTTAGATCTAAATTTGAAAGTTCGCTAAATAGTCAATAATTTTAGACAAATATGCTAATCATCTTTATATAATGTTATATCTATATTTTCAGGTAAATCAAATGTAAATCTGACATGTTTAATTTATATAGTCAACAAATAATGAAACTGTTATTAAAAATAGATTTAAATCGTAATTAATGAAATCTTTATTGACTAAACTCGAAATTACTCTATCAATTAAATGTTGAATAAAAAATCTTAAATAGAAATCAAATTAAATCGATAAAAATCAAACAATAAAGATAATAATTCGATCAATGATCTAAATTCGAAAGTTTTAATAAATTGATATATAATGCTTGTTTTGTACGGATATCATTGTAAATCATAAGTAAATGGATGATATATGTGAGTAAACTATGGCACATATTAATGATTTAGTTGTATAATTACATTTTCTAACTAAAATGATGGAAACTACTAATTAATTATGGTAAACGGTAACTAAATTTAATTGTCAATCAATAATATAACAACAACAAAAAAAAACAAAGCAACCATACACAAAAAATGGTCAATATATAGTAATAAATCATAGTAAGTAAGTGATATATTTAACTTCAAATATGACAGTTGTTCGTTTAATTACAACTTGCACATTTAAAGAATTATTTAAAAATAAAAGAATCCTGCCATCCACTATCCTTAAAAACTTATTCAAATTTAAGCTTCCCTCTATCACATTAATTAAAATAAAATTCAAGTTTCAAATCCATTGATCAAAATGGAGCAAAAAAAAGGAAAAGTATAAAAACACAAACCATCCTTCAACATAATTCTTCATAGCTGATATCAATAATTTCATTTTTGCATTCAATAATTGATAAACACTTATTTTCTATTAGATAGTTAGTCAATAACTATTATTAATAAATTGATATGCCGAATAAGTATTAAAAACCGTCATTGATAAACTATTAAAAACCATCCATTAAATGAATAAAAAATAAAACATAGTTCTAAAAACATGGTATCGGAAAATGTATAATCCTCAAAATCTAATCTCTTTTTCTTCGGTTAATCGTTGGTTAATCCATTATGCTAATCTAATAAAAAATAAATGAGATTCTAGCCAAACCAACCTTCTATGATTGAATCTAATTATAACGTATGGATGATGAACCCTGTACCTTGAGATGTCTATATAATATAAGTGAAGAACAAAACTAAATCAATCATTTATTGATTGATTTTCTTTGAAAATGTCAAACCGTAAAGCTTCAAGATTATCTATCGTTAATGAAGAAAGAATAAACACGAAATTATACTGATTTTTCTTCAAACAAATTTGAAAATTTCATACTTGCTATAACACAAATGGAAAAGATATTTTTTATAACAGAAATTATGTAAAGAAAGGAAACAAAATCAATAATTTATTATCAACTTAATTTAAAATAAAAAGAATATATGTTAAAGATGATATTTAACAAATTTTCCTAAAATCATGACATCTCATTAAGTGAAATGGTTCCATAAAATCATATTTAAACTGTATTAATGAAGAGTAAAATTATCAACCGAAAAATCATCAACAACTGATTGATGATTTGGTGGTAAAAAATCTACTACTTATCTATGGATCTAAAAAATCTACTATTTTATAAAATAACTTTCAAACTTTATCTATTTTGCGCGATTACTTTTTTTTTATTTCTCACACACATTTTTGTTGCCCGGATTGCTCCATTTAGGCTTACTAACATTTTGGGCCGTGTCTTGGTAGCGAGAGATGGACTGTAATTTTGGGTTGAGTAAATTGTTGACTACATAAGAACCATTGATTTCTTTGATTTCAACCTCCTTTTCGTAGGTGAAGTGAATCCAAGCCGTATAATTGGTGTGATCCCAACCGTTGATTGTCTACTATTTAACCTCTTCTTCCTGCTGCTTGGGGTTATTTCCTTTGTTGTTCGTCGTTGTCCTCTTCCAGGTAATTTCTTATATTTATACGTTGAAGTTGTCTATTTCTTTTGGTTTTGTTTGTGTTTTCTTCAACGTCTCTGCTGATAGGGTTTTTGGTTTCTTCTGTTCGGCATAATTTGTCTTCCTTTTGGAGGTCTGAATTGTTTTTACTTCGCTGATTGTATCGTCTAAGTTTTTCTTCTGTTCTTAGTGATTTTAAAGCTATTTTCATGGCTATTTTCATGGCTATTTTCACGGATTCGTGTTCGAACTCCAAATTCTCCGCCCCTGCGACTCTAAATCCGTTGTCAGTTGGTAAACCTATGCTCTTACCTACATCTGAGGAGACACCGGAATCTGATTCGGATTCAGGTACTACTCGTTCGATGACTGATGAAGAAGTGGCTGAGTACTATCGTCATGTTGAAGAGAGTGAGGTGCTCTTTCTTTCTACTCTCTTATTCTTAATTTGTTTGTGCTTCTCATTTTATTTTCTTTCCTTTTCTTTTAATTGTTGTAGTGAATAAGAATTTCCTAATTTCATCTCTTTATTTATTCTACATTCCCATATAACAGGGCTTTGATGTTCCGAATTTCCCTGGGACATATGCATTTTGTAGAATTGACCCCATTAAAAACTTCGATTCTCAAGTTGAAGAGCTTAAACAGTTTGCGGCTGCGGCCCTCAGAGAATACAATTCGAAAAACGTACATTTTATTTATTTTAGATTATCCACTTTCCTATTCCTTTCCTCTTCTCAATTAATACAGTAGTTTCTAAAATGTTTCATTGCATAGAATACTGATTTCGAGGTTATGGAGATCGAGAAGGTAAATGGCAAGCCTGTCCGCGGCATGTTGTATTATATAACTTTCAAGGTTAAGCCGGCTAACACACCTGTTGACTCCCCAATCACAGTATTTCAAGCAATAGTGAGAAGGGACATACCGGCATGTGGTGGTGAGTTAAGCATCGAACTGTGTAAGCCAAAACCCAAGTAAATAAGAATAAATAAATGGTAATCCTTCCCATTTTTATTGAAGTTGATTCATTTGTCTAACATTTATGTTATCAAGTCCATGCACTTTTCTAACATTTTCTTAGATTTACGTTTGCACGCAAACACACTTCTGCTAAGAGTTGTAAAACGAGTTATGATTCACAAATGGGAGATGCTACCTATTTATAGTTAAGGAAAGTGGAGTTCACCGGGAACTTATCACTTACCAGAACTATTTTATTCTATAAAAGTAAAAACATTTTACATGCCTACTTTTGTTTTCTTTTGACTAAGAATAGTAAAAAGTATAAATGGTTGCCTAATTATTCGACCACTGGTACAATGATTACAAAATGACAAATTACAAAGAATCTTGATAATTGAAATCTTGATCTTCATGTCTGTAATGATTTGTTGAAAGTCATTGTGATTGCCATTGTTTTCTTTGATAATTGCTATCTCAGATCTTCACTGTTTGTGGCTTGATTGTTATTTGACTGTTTGTGTCTTGATTGTTATTTGACGTTGGCATTTTGTTTAGGGAAAATATTCGACTTTTGATTTTATTCATCACTGTTTAAATTGGTACCCTCGAATGGACTTTGTGAAAACCATTTCAAAAAATTTCCTCAAAAGTAAAAACCATTTCAGAAAATTAAATTTCTTGTCGAAATTTAAAAACCACGAGTGAGAAAAAGTATTGTCTTGATGTAAGAAAATTGTGTGCCAGACATCAATGTAGTTAAAATAATTGTATTATTTTTTATTCAAAAGATTTTTCAGACCTGAAGGGTGGGTCTTCTATTCCTCCAACGTTAGAATTTTGAGAATGTAAAAAGAGTGATAGATGATCTTTCCTTTCCATTCTTGATTGGGCTGATATTTATAGATTTAGTTTCTAAAAGAATGTATGTATAGAAACTGAGATTTTTGTCTCTGTGACCAGGGACAAAGTGAAAATCAGGAAGAAAATGTGCATTTGCTATTTCAGCAGGATTTTTCAAATGAGAAAATGAGAGCTCAATATGAAAAAGATTCTGACTTGGTTTTTTGTAAAGATAGGGAGACAATTTTCTATATTTTGTATATGGATGATTCATTAATTGGGCGTCCAATGGCTCAGAACTCTCGAATGGGTCAAATTGGTTGATCAGGGCAAATTGATATTTGGGTATGATGGACCCAAGTATTGTCATTTGGTTAGGAGTATAAAACTCCTCTTTAATTTGGGTCTTGAGGACCAATTGTCAGATTAAAGGTTCCCCTTTAGATTCGTGGTTTGAGACTTGGTGCATAGATCCCATCGTGTTGTTTCTCCTGTAAAAATTCAAGGGTGAAAAAGTCAAGAACCAAATTATTAATACCTTTAATAAATTCAATATCGAAATAAAAAATACTAAGTATAAACTGTCATTTAGCAAAAATCTGTTTGTAAGTTATATTTTTAACATTTTTTTTCAGAACATGCTTAGCGGATTTTCAATCAATTTTTAACAAAAATTTATAATTTAACAAGTTATCTTGGGATCTTTGTATGCTGAATACAACATATAATTATTGTATTGTAGTTGATGTGGGATTGGGTCCAAGTTTTAGATGATCATATGGGAAAATTTTTTGTAATAGGATATCTCCATATTCAATTTCAGAAGTATATGTTTGAACAAATTTTGAAAGAATTATTGGTAGGAATGCGAAGAGAAGAAAGTGTCTTAACATGGGCCTTAATCATTTTGATTAAATTTGTATGGACAGTTGTTTATGAAGGGGGATTCTTTTTAAGCCTGTCAAAGAGAGGTTTATAATCAATTCTCATTTTATTGTAAAAATCATATATGTAACTTAAAGATCTTAAAAATCTTTGTAACTGTGTTTTATCTAGGATTTTATTGAAAAATTTATCAACAAATTGTATTACCCTATCAATTGACTTGATTATAAAATGGTGTATTTCAAATCCTAAGAATCTAATCTTAGATTGAAATAACTTATTTTACTTGCAGAGATAATTAAACCATTTTATTTTATTATCTTAGCAATTGATTCAAGATGTCTCCGATGTTGTTCTATTGATTTAGAGAAAATGAGCACATCATCAATGTAAATAATTGAGAAATCAGTAAATTGATAAAATATTTCATTCATTATATTTTAAAATTCACTAGGAGCATTTTTAAGACCAAAGGGCATTACGTTCCATTCGTAATGGCCAAACAGAATAACAGACGTAGTTTTATACTTATCATTTTCATTTATCTAGATTTGCCAAAATCTAGATTTCATATCAAATTTAGAGAATACCACAGCATCCCCAAGTCTATTTATCAGATCCATTTTGTTTGGTATTGGATATCTTATCCATTCCAAAACATTATTAAGGGGTTTATAGTTGATTATTAACGAGGAACTCCTCATTTAATTTCACTGGCCTTTTGGACATAAAAGGTCAAGCAGGACCAAGGAGACTTGCTCCTTCTAATGATATTTTTATTGAGAAGCTCTGTAATTCTTTTTTACAGAACTCAAGTATCTTAGAATTCATCTGAATTGACCTTACCTTTGTTGGGATACTTTTTTCATCAAATCCCTTAATATAATGCAGACTGACAGTCTGTTGTTTCCTGTGCCAGAAAGTATTGGAAATATCATAACATAATTCTTTACAGATTCTTTGTTCAAATATTTTAAATATGTTTTGAATAGCAGGACTTTGAAGCTGTTCTTCAATTCTATTCAATTTTAGTTCATCCAGTAAAAAACACAATTGGTTTTCCTCGCAAGAAATGAGATTTATGGATTTAGAAATAGATTTTTTTTAAAGTTTTTATTTTTTCATTGTGAGGAAAAGAAAGAAATTTAAAATTTACTGGTTTATTCATGAGATAAGTAATTATACCATCATACTCTGTTGAAAACATATATAACAGAGCAATAAATGATAAACCTAAAATAATTTTATCAGTCATATTTTTTACTAAGGCAAATGATGTTTTGAAACATACATTGTCTTGGCAAATATGGACTGTTGGTATTTCGAAATTGATATGCATACGAGTACGATTGACAGACGACAAAGATTTTTTAGTCTTTTTAAAGTACTTGGTTAAAACTAGTACTTCATGTATACAATTTAAATCTGGTCATGAATCAATAAGAGACATTGTTGTAAAATCAAAATCTTGAATGATTATTCTAACCATTCTGTGTCATTTTTTGATTTTGATGTGATTGAGAATTTCGATGAAATGTTCATCATTGTCTTGACAGTTAATATGTTCTTCAACATATTTATCATAAATAAGTAATTTACTAGGTTCACTCAATTATTGTTTATTAATTAAATTTTCTACTTTTAAAAGGTTTAATTCTTCTTTTATTTCTGTGTTAGATTATTTTAATTATTTTATTTCAATTTTAATATTTTTAATTTCTTTTTGAAGTTCCTTTTATGATATCTTCCTTTTCTTTTCCTTTTACCTTAATGAAGTTTTCAAGGGTTTGTGAAAAACTTGCGGTATTATTATTATTAGATTTAGTAGTTTCTTTCTTCAGAATTACTTTTTTAAGTTTTTCAATGTATTCTTGTTTTAGTTCTGAATTTTCAATTTTACAGATTAAATCTAACAAGACGGTTTCTTGTTCTTCATTTTTATTTAAGACATTAAATTTTTGACAACAACTATCCTTACACCACATAGTGATGTTAGGAGAATCACTGTCAGAACTTGAGGATTCAGTTTCAAATGATTCATGGGTTTCATATTCTCCTAAATCTTTACTATTACTTTCATAATAATATATTGTTTCTAAGATTCTAAACAAATCCTATTTATCTTTTTCAGAAATTTTTAATTGATTAATTTTATTCTTAACTTGGCAGGTGTTAGAAAGATGGCATTTGTGACCACATTTGAAACACGTAATACTACTTTTATCAATTTTTTTAGTAAACCGCTTCCGAGAATAATTTTTATTTTTAGGGAATCGTTTACCAAAATTTTTATTATTTGAGAAGGATTGATCAAAATTCTTATTCTTGTTTTTATGATAATTTTTACTGTAGGGTTTGTGATACCTTCTAGGGTTTAGGTGAGAATTTTTACTATTTTTCTGAGAAGGGGCAATAGAGGGTAAACCGTATTACTCACAAAAATTACCTAACTCATATTTAGTTGTTTTACTTTCTTTTTTAATTTGTTCGTTGATTTTCATGTCAACACACATTTTTAATCCTTCTTTTTCTATTGCAGTAATTATTGTTCCATAGGTTAGACTATCATAGTCTATATTTCCTAGGTTATTACTAAGGACTGTCCTTATTTTATGCACAAATAGATTAGGTAATCCATTAATAAATTTTTCTTTCCAATATGGTTGATTACTATCATCCCTTGACATAACTCTGGATAAGAATTTATTCTTATACCAATTAAAATCACGTAAGGCTGGACAACTAAGATTTGTTAATTAATCATGAATACACAAAGTAATATTACTTGGTGTACCAATGAAATGTTAAATTATTGTGTAAATGAGTGTCTTGATTTTCTCCAATAATTGGGTTTCCTTCAGCATCAATTTTAACTACTGAAAGAATGACAATTTTGGATTCTTCTGTGATATATTTTTTTCACCAAGAATGAAACATTCCTGTGAATCCTGTGACTGTTATTACTTCTCCAGGAAATAAATTATGAGTGGTAATGTACTGTTAGCCACCATTGCCATGTGTTCTTATTTATTGAGGATTTCATGTTCAGAAAGATCATAAATATTTCATTCATATAATTTTTCTACAAAATAGAAAATTGATTAACAAAAGATAATTTATTAATTTGAATATCAGGAGGCATGAGTTACTTATGCCACTTTCTTTCAAATTTATTAATTTCTAAATTTTTAAAAGTTTTTTCAATATTGTTCATATTTGAAAATTCACTTATTGTAGATGATTCATAGATTGATTCTGACCAATGGCTTACTGAATCTGAATTATCGTTTTGGTTAATTACCTTAACAGCAGAAGATGGCTCACTAGATTTATTTTTTAATTCATTAATTATTTTATCAATTTTTTATTAATTGGACTAATTTTAAAGTGGTTTTATCTGAAAGATTTATTAAGGGTTTTTCTTTTAGAGTTTCATTAGATTTAGGTTTAGTAAGAACATCAACCATATTTTCAATTTTGTCTAATTGTTTTCCTATTGAATTAGACTCTGATTCGTATAGATGAGTTGTTCAATTACTTTTTTGTTTGGTTTTTCTTCCTTTGCAATTTTGAAAGGAGAAGCACTGATTAAAGATTTTTTCTGATTAATCATAATTTTCTCAGGAGGAGGATGACTAGTAGATACTACACTAGAATCTTCCTTGACTCATTTATACTTTGAAATTAGTTTGATATTTTTCTCATAAATATCTTCAATATAATCAAGGAAAAATATTACAATTCTAAATTCTTGCATGAATGCCTTTCATTCAGCAAGTATGATTTTTCTTTGATCCATATTATATGAATCACTGAACCTATTACATCTATCTATATTAGCTAGGTCATTATGGTGTTCGATTAGAAATTCTCAATCTGGTTTATATTCTTGACTCAAAGTTTCTATATTTAGAACTAAGAGTTGAGAATTAACAGATTGAAGGCTTCCTTGGAAATCTGATCCAGTGGGTGATTCAACTACATCAGATTGATTAGACTTATTATCAAAGACTGACCGACTAACTTGAGAACTTGTGGCTATGCTTTTAAGTCTTAAATTTTTAATTTGTAAAATTTTTAATTCTTGCTCTAATTGTTGAATCTTGAGATTTTGATTATTACTAATGGATGATCCAGAAAAGGAATTCCTAGGGGTACTAGACTGGCTATACTCCTTAATTTATGGACTAGAAGATGATTGGAAGTTAATTTTTACAGTACCATCCATGTACTGCTGGATGTAATCTACAACTTTAATTGATTTTTGAATTTGAGTAGGTTTACTTTCATTAGTTAAAAATTAATTTGAAGGTAAATTAATATCAGACCACCTAATTATTTTAGGAACTCTAATATTGACATTACTTTGACTAGATTATATCAATAAGGTTTGATTCTTTGGACTCCTATTGATGGCTTGAAAATTCATATTTGTTTTGGTTACTTTGTAATGAATCCTAAAGATTAAAGTTAGGGGTTAGGTGCCTTCTAAGACTTGATAACCACTAGTTTTAATATTCAAAGTTAAAAATTTTAAAATATGGGGATCTGTTAAACTAACAGACAGATCTGAAAAATAATCAAAATAAATTGGACCACTACAGGGTGAGAATTCAATTAATCCTAAGATACTATCATTAAAATTTGTAAATCTTGCATCTCACAAGGCTAATAAGACAGGTACTTAGGCATCTTCTTGTGAGTGGTTTAACTCCAATCTGGACTAAACCAAAATGAACAAAATTATATCCTTCTTGAATATGATGCTTTATTGCATAACAGGAAAGTAATCGACATGTTTCATATTCTTTTCCAAGTGCATATATTTTTTCAATTATTTTTATATGATGCTGAGACTTGAAGGAAGCAACATACCATGTTGATTTATAAATATTTTTATTGAGGATTTTAGGTATATTCCATACTCTATGATCTACTTGATCATCTGTTAATTTAATATGTTCATCATTTATTATGTCAGGTATTGAGGTTATTGTTGACCTATTACCACTAGAAGAATTACTCCAAAATGATCTACTCATTGCTCAATTAACTAAATTATTCTTATTATTGGAAATTTCATATTGTATTTTTTGTTACTAACCTTGTGGTAACTTCGACAACCTCCTATTAGGCTTCACTCTTCTCGCTTTCGCCACTATAACCACCCTACCCTCGGGATTTACGTATCTAAGAGGTCTTACCTAGGTCCCTAAAGCTAACCAAATAGAAGCTGGTTCGTCAGTCTCTGATAAACAGATTCACAGATTAAGTAAACAAATAATACATAGAAATAATCAATTATTAGAATAACCAGTCACTTGGGCGGAGAGTAAGATTAGATATAAGCAATTATTCATGTAAGCAAATAAGCAAACAATAATATCAATAACCAGTCGTAATAGGTGGTGAACAGTATAAATTACGCAGAAATTGAAGTAGAAACAATAAATGAATAGTATTATCTCTACCAAGTTCTTGCATCTTAATACCCCCTCTCAATTTACTGTTTAATTCCGCGCCTTTTAGTATCAGAGCCAAACCGGTGAGGATAATATGATTCATCTTAGTACTGTTTCTACTTTAAATATTTGCATAATTAAACTGTTCGCCACCTATTATGGCGTGTTATTGATATTATTGTTTGCTTATTTGCTTACATGAATAATTGTTTATATTTAATCTTACTCTCCACCAAAGTGACTGATTATTCTTATAATTGATTATTTATTTGTATTATTTGTTTACTTAATCTGTGAATCATTTTATTAAAGACTGACATATCAGCTTCTATTTAGTTAGCATTAGAGACCTAAGTAAGACCTCTTAGATACGTAAATCCCGAGGACGGGGTGGTTGTAGAGGCGAAAGGGAGAAGAGTGAAGCCTAATAGAAGGTTGTAGAAGTCACCACAATGTTAATGAGAAAAAATACAATATGAAATTCTCAATAATAAGAATAATTTATTTAGTTGAGCAATGAGTAGATTATCTAGGAGTAATTCTTCTTGTAAGTAATAGGTAAATAATAACCTCAATACCTGACATAATAAATGTTGAACATATTGAATTAGCATATGATCAAGTAGATCATAGGGTATAGAATATACCTAAAATCCCCAATAAAAATATTTATAAATCAACATGGTCTGTTACTTCTTTCAAGCCTAGCGTCATGTAAAAATAATTGAAAAAATATATGCTTTTGGGAAAGACCATGAAACATGTAAATTACTTTCCTCTGATGTAATAAAGCATCATATTCAAGAAGGATATAATTTTCTTCATTTTTGTTTAGTTCATACTGGAGTTAAACCACTTACAAAAGGAGGCCTAAATACCTCTGTCTTATTAGTCTCGCGAGATGTAAGATTTAGAAATTTTAATGATAGTATCTTAGGATTAATTGAATCATCATTCTACAATTGTCCAATTCATTTTGATTATTTTTCAGATCTGTTTGGTAGTTTAGCAGATCCCCATATTTTAAAATCTTTAACTTTGAATTTTAAAACTAGTGGTTATCAAGTCCTAGAAGGCACCCAGCCCCTAGCTTTAATCTTTAGGATTCATTACAAAGTAACCAAAAAAAATATGAATTTTCAAGCCATCAATAGGAGTCCAAAGAATCAAACCTTATTGATACAATCTAGTCAAAGTAATGCCAATATTAGAGTTCCTAAAATAATTAAGTGACTTTTAACTAATGAAAGTCAACATACTCAAATTCAAAGACCAATTGAAAATGTAGATTACATCCAGCTGTACATGGATGGTACTGTAAAAATTAACTTTCAATCATCTTCTAGTCCATAAATTAGGGAGTAGAGCCAGTCTAGTACCCCTAGGAATTCTTCTTCTAAATCATCCATTAGCAATGATCAAAATTTTAGGATTCAACATTTAGAACAAGAATTGAAGAAATTAAAAATTAAAAATTTAAGACTTAAAGGCATAGCCACAAGTTCTCAAGTTAGTCAGCCAGTCTTTGATAATAAATCTGATCAATTTGACCAAGTATAAGCACCCACTTGATCAGATTCCCAAGGAAGCCTTCACTCCGTTAATCCTCCATTCTTTGTTCTAAATATAGGAACCCTAAGTCAACAATATAAACTAGATTGAGAAGGTCTAACCGAACACAATAATGACCCAAGAAATCTATTTACGCATAAAATAAGAACAATCATTAGTAATAACCTAGGAAATATAGACTATGATAGTCTAACCTATGGAACAATAATTATTACAATACAAAAAGAAGGATTGAAAATGTGTGTTGATAAGAAAATGAACAAACAAATAAAAAAGAAAGCAAACTGTTAAATATGAGTTAAGAATTTTTTGTGAGTAATACGGTTTACACTCTATTTCCCCTTCTCAGTAAAATAGGAAAAATTCCCACCTCAACCCTAGAAGGTCTCACAAACCCTATAGGAAAAATTACATAAAAACAAGAATAAGAATTTTGATAAATCCTTCTCAAAGAATAAAAATTTTGATAAACTATTCCCTAAGAATAAAAATTATTCTCGGAAGAGGTTTACTAAAAAAATTTGATAAAAGTAATATTACATATTTCAAATGTGATCAGAGATGTCATCTTTTGAACACCTGTCAAGTTAAAAATAAAATTAACCAATTAAATTTTTTTAAAGAAGATAAACAGGATTTGTTTAGAATCTTAGAAACAATATATTATTATGAAAATGATAGTGAAGATTTAAGAGAATATGAAACCCTTGAACCCTCTGAAACTGAATTCTCAAGTTCTTACAGTGATTCTCCTAACATCACTATGAGGTGTAGGGATAATTGTTATAAAAAAATAATATCTTAAATCAAAATGAAGAACACGAAAATCTCTTGTTAGATTTAATCTGTAAAATTGAAAATCCAGAATTAAAACAAGAATATCTTGAAAGACTTAAAAAGGTAATTTTGAAGAAAGAAAATAACAAGTCTAATAATAATAATACCGTAAGTCTTTCACAAACCCTTGAAAAATTCAATAAGGTAAAAAGGGAAAGAAAATGAAGTTACCTTACAGAAACTTCAAAAAGAAATTAAAAATATTAAAATTGAAATAAAAGAATTAAAAGAATCTAACACATGAATAAAAGAATAATTAAACTTTTTAAAAATAGAAAATCTAATTAATAAACAAGAATGGAGTGAAACTAGTAAATTACTAATTTCTAATAATGAGGTTGAAGAACCTATTAACTGTTAAGACAATGATGAACACTTCATCCAAATCCTCAATCACATCAAAATAAAAAATGGCACATAATGGTTAGAATAATCATTCAAGATTTTGATTTTACAACAATGGCTCTTGTTGATTTAGGAGCAGATTTGAATTGTATGCAGGAAGTACTTGTTCCTTCGAAGTACTTTAAGAAGACCAAAAAGTCTATGTCTTCTGACAATGGTACCTGAATGCATATTAATTATGAAATCTTCAAAGTTCATATTTTTCAAGATAATGTATGTTTTAAAACATTATTTGTCTTAGTAAAGAATTGACGCATAAAATAATTTTGGGATTACCATTCATTTCTTTGTTGTATCATTTCACAACAGAGTATGATGGGATAATTACTTATTCTATGGATGAACCTGTTAAATTCAAATTTCTTTCTTTTCCTCACAATGAGAATTTGAAAAATTTAAAATAGAATTCTGTTTTCAAATCCATAAATACAATATCTTGTAAAGAGAAACAATTGTGATTTTTACAAGAATAAATAAAATTGGGAAAAATTGAAGCACAACTTCAGAAACCTGATCTTTAAGATCAAATTAAAATCTTTAAACAATGAGTTCATCGTCTAGTCATTAATTATAAGTCTCTTAACAATATTGTAAGATGGATAAAATATTCAATACCAAACAAAAGAGACTTAATCAACAGACTTAGAAATACTAATATATCTTCTCAGTTTAGCATAAAAATTGGATGTTGGCAAAACCAGACAAATAAGATTGAGAAATACAAGATTATATTTTATCATTATAATTGGAAAATAATGCCATCTGATCTTAGATTTGCTACAAGTAAATTTCAGAATATAATAATTGAATTCTTTAATCAATTTACTGATTTCTCGATTGTGTGCACTAATAACATTCTTATTAAACAATAATGATTAAGTTTCTTGATTGTTACGATTGTGAATATGTTAAACAATACTGGAACTATTTTAAATTATTTGCCAAGATAAAAAAACAAGATAGTTTAGTTGTCTCTGCAAATAGAACGAAACTATTTTAGAATAGATTTTCAGGACTTGAAATTTATTATTTCAGTAATCAAATCATATAATTTTCCTTGATTCAAAAATGTCTTTTAAAATTAACTGCAAATCTACAAAATGTATTTTGAATGGAAAAATATTACTTTCAAACAAATTCTTGCTAGGTAACAGCCGATTCTCAGTACTTTTAATTTCAATGTCCAATTTATTAATAATCCAATTCCTGACATTCTTTCTTATAAATTTATGTAGGGAATCATTCCAAGATTCTACAATGGAAGAATTTGAGAATTATGATCAACTAGAATACAGAAAGGTAGAACTCAGAATATTCAAACAAAATTCTTTTAGAATCAAGAAGCTCAATGGCAGAGCAACCGTCTTTTGTTCAAAATTCTCATTTATTAATTATGATCATAATAGATTTGAATATCCAAGAAATATCTGGATTAATAAATTGGATGAACTTTTAGAAGATGTTAGATTGAAGGATGAGTTCAATGCAACATTAATTCAGCGGTATGAAAAATGTAGAAAAATAGAGTTTCACAAAAATAATGAAATCTGTTATAATAGTAAAATTTAATCGTGAACCTTTTAGGACAAGTAATATTTAAAATTAAATTTCCAAATAAAACAGTAGAAGAATTTCTTATTCTAGAAGGAACTTTCTTCATCATGCCTGACGGATTTCAAAAAAGTCATAGGCAGACAGTATAATCTTTAACTGAAAGAATCAGTATTACTTTCAGAAATCATGTGAGAATGATGAATGGTTTAATAATAGAAAAGTCTTTGACTCAACAATTGGCTTTTAATGCCCAAATCAAATATGAGTCTTCTACTCCTAACCAAACCCAATCAACAATACTTGGGTCCAACACACTCAATCACCAATCAACCCTGGTCAACTAATTTAACACATTCCCAATATCCTTTTATGCCCAATCAATCAATACAAGCAATCATCATCTTGTAAAAATTTCTTCTCGATACTTGTTGTTCGATTTCTTATGTTCCTAGGAATTGGCCAAACTAGCTCTTTTGGAAGACTCTTGTACAGTTTGGCTTGAGAATTCCCCCCTGCGTTAGGGGATGTACTATACGAGGATTCTCGTTCCCTTTAATGAATTTCCAGTTTCAAAAAAAATATATTCATTTCAATTTTCTCTCTATTTTTGTCAAAATTAGGCCGTATAATAATATTAAACACCTCTTTCTCTAGCGACGAGTATGACAACTTGTTGGCCGCTCAACATATCATACCACGACAAAGAATTTCATTGAATTCCTCTATGTCGCATACCTCTATTTTGGGACATTTCAGGCAATGCCCAGTAACTAGTGGCTCAACATCTTAGAAACAACAAATAACTTCCCGATTTTACACATCGGCACATGCAATGACATAAACGAATGCCTATTTACATGACTAAGCATCTTTGGGTTTGATTTTAATAATCTAATTTTTAGATAACATTTACATGCATATTTACATGATTAAAGTATCTTCATGTTATAAATTTTCTCTCGGAATTTTAGGATTCTTGAATCTGAAAAAGAAAAAAATATCAATGTAGGTTTATTGGTATTGGAGAAATAGAAACATAGGTCTTCAAATGAATCTCTTAAGTTAAAATATGAACACCAATTGAAATTTGCAAATGTTTATGTATATGTGTAAATAATTGTTGGATGCTAAGTAAATTGTATCTATATTTTGCAAATTGATTTTTCCATTTGTAAATTGATTCTATTCTCTGAATTGTGTAAACAATTAATTTCTTAGATAACATGTAAATTATTTTTTAGTCTCAATAAATTAGTTTTTTTTACCTGTAAGTAGTTTATTACATGTAGTTAACATGATCTAATTTCAATATTAATATACATTTACAAGGATTATACTTTTTAATATATGTAAAACTTCATATATCTAATTATGTATTAACATGGTTTTTATGTCTTTATATATTATCTATACATATTTTGGGTGTCAGTGAATGTCTACATTGATTATACTATAAAAATTCGATCTCTGACTCAGTATCAATTAACATGAATATGAATGTCACTGTCTATTAACATACATATTCATGATATAAATATAGAAAAAAGTACTAAATCTATAATCTATAATATATTAAAAGACACAATAGGGAGATTTTTTTGAACTATTTATCCAGCAATTATACTTACATTTGTCAAAATATAGATAAACTTCTTCACATATTTTTATTGGAAAGTTTTGAGACTTCTAGGTTATGAAACATTACGTGGGGAGGATCCAAAATTGTAGAAGTTAGGGGTAATGGTTTTATTACTTTGTTCATTCGTAAGATTCAACTTTAGTTCTAATAATGTTACAATATTTCCTTAAAAAAATGTTTTTGATATTTTATTACATTAGTGTTAGCGGTATTAATGAAGTAGTTGCATTTGAAATAACTTATATACGTTTCAAAGACTCCTTTCTACACTTTTAGCATGTTGTGAATGGGTTGATGTAAGAAAGTTATGTGACATTTATTTTGAATTAACCTTCGAAAAACCAAAAGGTTGGTTCAATTGAATTTATTTTAATTAAGGGTTTCGTGCTAAATTATACCACTGGATAAAACATTTTATAAAATTATATCATTTGGCTTAATTTTTGTTTACCCTAACCCATGACCCATATTCCCTTCACTTTTTATCTTTTATTCTCATTTCCCTTTTTATACACTGGCTCACACTCTCTCTCTTCATATCTCTCTTCTTAAAACTCATTTTCTCCATAACTAAATATAACAAAATGAGTTTTGTTAATTTTAATAGATTTTATTAATTTTGGTCGGTTTTGTTGATTTTGAGAGAGAATGTAGAGAGAGAGAAAGACATAACGTAGCGCGTAAAGAGAGAGAGAGAACGTTGAGAAAGAAAGAGAACGTCGAGAGAGAAAGGGTACATGGCAATCTTGTACCAGTCGTGTAGTTTATATGATCCATACGATGCCCATGCACCCATTGTGTAGTCTACACGATGATCAAATCAAATCAAATTTTAATTCATTCTTCTTCCACACTTAGCCTACACAATTATTTATATTTAAATAAATATATAAAATTAAATATATTACATGTGTAGTGTACACGATGTATATACGATGATCGTGTAGCCATCGTGTACACTATACGATGACTACACGACGATCGTGTACCCATGACACACCATCCACTTACATTTTCGTCATTCTTTCCCGCAATAGCTTTCTTACACAACATCGAATTAAATGTCAATTCATTTTTCTTCAACACTCAACCTCCATATTTATTAATATTTAAATAAATATATAAAATTAAATATATTACATGTGTAGTGTCTATGATGGGTACATGAACATCGTGTAAACTACACAATAGATACACGGGCATCGTGTAGACTACATATTGGATACACGACGTCGTGTAGTCATTTTGTAGACTACACAATGTGTACACATGCATCGTGTACCCATCTCTCTCGACGTTCTCTCTCTCTACGTTCTACGTTTGGACTTTCTCTCTCTCTCTCTCTCTCTTTATGTTCTCTCTAAAATTTAACAAAACCCATTAGAATTAATAAATGTTAACAAAATCCACAAAAATTAATAAAACCCATTAAAATTAACAAAATTCATTTCATTGTGTTTACACTACAAGAAATATGACTTTTAGTGACAAAAAATTTCGTCGCTAAAGGTATAAAATTTTCTCGACAAGAATTTCACCGTGAGGGTCGCCGCAAAAGTGCGTGGCGATAGCCTTTCTCGACGAATTTTATATTTTGTTGGGAAAACTTTTAGCGACGAAAGATTTTTTCGTCACTGAAGGTTTGCCGAAGAAAGTTCTGTTTGTCGTTGTTGTCGACGACGACAAAAAATCTTTGTCTTGAAAAGTTTTGACGATGAATATTATTTTCATCGCTAAAAGTATTTGCGACAAAAGTAATTTTCCTCACTGTAGTTTCTGGTGACGAATATACTTTTGGTCACTAAAAATCATAAACCAATTTAATTTTTTTTATATTTTCCTATATTTTGGTCCGTGAAAATCTTATTATAGGGAAAAAACTTGTGGAGTATGACTAGTATTATGGATTCACGCAAACCTTTCGTTCTCTAAATATCACTGAGCAGGAACCACCATGGACCATTATTCGAGAGCAATCTGAAGAGAGAGATTATTAATTAAATTATCAGAAAATGAGATGTGAATAATAACAAGAACTAATTGCAAATGTTAATATAAACTTGTACAAAGGAACAATGCAGATTATAGAGCATTGTTCACAAAACTTATTTTTCACTCATCTTAGCTTTTTATCTGTGATTGGACTTGAACACATAAGAAAATTATTCTAATATAAGAAAATGTTGATAGAAAAACATAGCTGCCACATAAGCTGAACAAAGGAAAACACATTGTTCTTATCAACAATTTCCTATCATCTTTTAAATAATAGCAAGTACGGGATCAACAAATAGAACTTATGGAAGTTTCCTTATAAAAATAACTTTTCATCACAAACCTAACATATCAAGCCACTGTACGCAATCCCATAAAAAGAGTCAAACCTAACCAAACCGCATGAAGACCAAGAACTGAAGGAGCATATAGCAAAAATAAAGAAGAAATTGTGCCCAACAACATCTATAAAAAAATTAGAAAGTGTTAATTGAATCATCATTTGTGGACTTCAAACTTGAGCAAAGACAAGGTTTCAACTTGATAATGTAAGCGGCTTACCAATGAGCTAGTTGCATATGAGAAGTCTGAAACGCCATAATGAAGACCATAAAAAATATATGCTAGAGCACTCAAAGATTGAGTTGCACTAACAAACTATAATTAAAAAAAATTATTATTAAGATTCGTGGCACCTGTATCTAACTTGAGCCAGTAAAATTTAGAAATATCAGAATCTGATAATGCATACTCACTAGTATTCCAGTTCCAACAATTGCTAACACTTCAGCATCCCTTGTGAACAAAGTGGCCAAATAACCAAAAGATAGACCAAAAATGGCAGCGAGACAAACCCATGTGAGAGCCCCTATCTGGAAAAAAATAACAATTTCATAATGGAAATCCAAAAAACCACAAATTCAGCCCAACACACTTGTGCATAAGAAAAAAGTTTTATTCGCTTTCACTTGGGTGTAATTAACTTAAAACAACGAAGACCCACAAAAGAAAGCTTACCTTTAGCACAAAGTTAGAAACTTATTTGACATTCTTGTAATCACCTTTCGATAAAGAACTTGCAATCAGGGCCTACAAATAGACAACTATTTTCAAGTCAAGAGATAGATAATAACTCATCATGAGAATAGGTATAGCATAAAGCAATGAAGACTCTAAAGTTTAAAGAAAACGTTATGTTTTCAAGCATTTTATTGACAGTTAGACTAGAATTCCAACACGAAATTCAAGAAAAAATACCTTGATTTCTATTTGATAACCTAGTGCAAATTTAGTTTTTAATACAGAACATTCTAAACACCTCGAAGTATATAACCAGGACCACTTTTACATCACCTTATTGCAATCCAAATTATTCAACAAATGTTGATTATCCAGGGTGATATAGTCTGCAATGCTGCAATAAAAACAAATTTTAAACCCCAATAAAAAAACTAATACATAATTGTCATGCATACAAATTGCCCCTACAGGCTACAGTCTCTTTTAGCCAGAGAAACCTATACTGCCAGTGATGATGATAAGAACTAAACCAGCTCATTCACCAGCAAGTGAACTTATATCAATTCATGCACTTAGAGTGCAACTGGCACTGCTTTGTTAAGGATTTTAGATTAGCCACTTAGGCCACTAACAAAAATTAACCTTACATCAACAACAACAAAAAATCATCAATACAGGAATCAAAAAACACACATGAAAAATCAAATATATCCAAAATTTCCCAAATAAAATTAGAAATTTTACCAGAAAAAATCCTGACTGAGAATGAAATCTTTGTCCTCAGTATTGGAATCGAAGTCAGTATCATCGTGAGGCGATGATGAGGGGAAAATGAGGTGAGCATCGAACAGCAGCGTCGGAGTCGAGGAGGTCCTGGAAACGAGATGTCGATGAAAAAGAGTTGTCCATGAAAGGTTTGGGGAGGTGGAAAGGGACCATAGATACCTTCCATCCAATCTGAACCTGAAAGTATCTCGGCAGCGTCCCTTTCATCTTCCCCTTACTCGTCCTTGAGGAATTCATCTTCCTCCTCATCAATTACAGCTCTCTCTCTCTCTCGCTCTCTCTCTCTCTCTGTAAAAGAAAATGGTTTTAATAAGGTGGTAATGGTGACACAGACATGAACAAATGCGAGGGTGAGAGATAGACGTGAACATATGCGAGGGTGAGAGGAAGAAGGTGGTTGCTCGGGGGAGAAGAAGGAGATGAAAGAGTGTCGTTTCAGGGGAAAAAGGGACAATTTTCTCGGAGCTAAAAATAGACTTTTTGCTGACGAACATAAAGTTTGGTCGCTAAACGTTAATTCTTTTACCGACGAATTTATATTTTGGTTGATAAATGATTTATTTTTATCACAGAAACTTACATTCGCCGTAAAACTCTTAAAAATATACTCTCTAGAATATTTTTTAACGCGTCAAAATTAAGCAACAAAACAAAATTTGGTCACTAAAATATGACCTTTAGTGACCAAATTTCTTTCATTGCTAAAAGTCTCGTCCCAAAAAATAAGATTTCTTGTAGTGTTAGTTATGGAGAAAATAAATTTTTAGGAGAGAGAGATAAAAATGAAGATGAAGAGAGAGAGTGTGGGTTAGTGTGTAAAAATGACAATGAGAAAAAAAAGAGAAAAAAATAAAAGGATGGTGGGTCGTGAATTAAGATAAACAAGATTAAGCCAAGTATATAATTTTATAAAATATTTTATCAAAGGGTATAGTTTAAGAAAAAAATCATTTAATTAATAGCTCTTAGCTACAATGTGTATAGTGTTCTTTATGCTCCATCTCTATTTTTTAGTCTAATTTAATATGAAGTTCTGATTGATCCTAATGAAGTTCTGAATTTTATGTTATTATATAGGACAATGTTTTCAGAATTTGAACAGCCATACTCGGTTCCTTAAAATGAATTTGACAATTGAATTCTTGATTTGTAGATCTTAATTAAGGTTAATTTCTTTTAAAAAAGTTTGACGATGTAGTCATTCATGTTGAGATATTGACACTGTCAATACTATAATTTGAAGAAGTGAGATAAATCAAGCGAGAGTAAATAATACATAATTATATTTGTTGGATGCCCCAAATAAATCTGATGTAATTTTTTTATCAAGATAATTGATAGTGCTAAACTGGTTGGTGCTCTCAAAGAGTTGAAGCATAATGTGCTATAATTGCATTATAATGATATTCACATATTCTCATGCATGGTTGGTTAAATAGTTCACCTTAATGAAGTTCTTTGGGTTAAACAAAGCGGTTTGTATCCACATATCCACAACCTATATTTGATAATATTAATATATGTTTTGAGATTTTTAGTAAAAGCAATTAATAGAATTTTGGTCGTTGTGTTTTTTTTGGTAAAATTAGTGGTTAGTTTATAAATAGGTTTACTATTTATATTAAACTGCATAATAATGTGTCTTCAATCTATGGTAAGTTATTAATTTCATGAATTTTTTATAGATAGAAGGTCTACTATTTCAAAGATGGAGGGTCTACTATTTTATTGATTCTATTATAAAAAATGAAATATTCGTGTATTCATATTCTTCTAAATGACATCTGATATAACATAACTTATAGTTAATATAACACATAATTAGCATGGCTTAAACTTCTTATAACAATAAGTAAATCAACTTAACTATCATGTCGTTATGTATGCATATTAAAGTTCAATTATTTTATAGTCATTTAGTGTATAATTTATGAAACATATTTTAGACTGTTAGTATACAGATCAAATACAACGCAGGTGTGTTACTGGTAGAGCAAAAACTATCAAAGTCCTTTAAAATGGAGCCCTTTTCGTAAAGAAGAAACGAAGTGAAACTTCCATGGAAAGTTTACAATAACTAACCCAATTTAAACTGTCTAAATTAAAGAGACGCCTACCGACAATAAAGGAAGCCACAAAATACACGAGCTCTACATTTAATTGCGGCCAAAAAAATTAATTAAAATCAACAAGTTTAAGAAAAAAAATAAGGGAACAATCTTTCAGTTTTTATAAATTAAAAATTAAAAATATATAGGGGTAGATGAATCTTCGCCGACAAAAAATAATAAAGATTATATTCTTAAAATAAATATTAAAAATTAAATTTAGGGAGAACTACAAGAATGATCCATTTGGGCCATTTTTATTGTAAAATGATCGCCCATCTTTTAATTGCATGAATAGTCTGGTGGCCTGGTAGGTAAAGGGGGAATGATTGGTCATTTACCATTAGGCCCTTAATGAAAAATAGCCTAAAACACGCGTTTTAATACACGTGCAACGGCCCCACGCGTTACTGTGGCTTTATTGAAGCGCGAAGTTTTAACAGAAGGAAGAAAAGTGACATGCATATGGTATATAAATTAGATACGTATAGTATCTAATTTAGATAATGGTTTATTTTTGTCTATGAATATTATAATAATATGAAACATTTTGTTTGTTTGTTTGTGTTTTTTTGTTTTGACTATACGTAATGTCAATAAATTTGATACGTATGGTATCTAATTTAGATACCATCGTGTAGAACAAGATTTGAAAAAATAGATGTCACTCATCAAGCAATCGAGAAAAATGCGAAAAACCAGAAAAGAATATATTTTAAAAAAACCTAAGATCTAATCAGTAATCTAGAAAAAATATTTAGATCCAAGAAAAAACAATAACAATGCATTTGAACATGCACAAACAACCCTAGCAACGTAATGAAAAAATGAAGAACAAGGTGAATTTTTAATGGCAATGGACGACAACAAAGATGAAGAATGAACAACGGTGACTGATGGACACTTGTTTTTCTTCCTGCAAGGACATCAAGCAGAGTTGTTTTCCCTGCTCCACTTACACCCATCAATGCTGTTAGAACACCTAGCCTCAATGCACCCGTAATATTAGATAGGTGCTGCAGCTTTTTCAGTGTAAAACCATGTTCTCTCATTTCCTTGGGATAAGAAACTAAACATAAAAGATGGATATAAACACAACTGTACAATAGGTCTTAATGTTGAATCGAAATAACCAATTGTAATTCGTGGGTAACTGCATTAACAAAGGTGTATCCAAATAGTACTGCATGTCTTGGAACACGACTGTGAGAGGTGTAAAAGGTAAAACAATCTTGCATGTTTAAGAATCAAGCAATATGCATTCAGAAATGATAGAGAAGTTTATCTATATTATATACAAGTATGATGGTAATATTATTATGGTAAGACTAAAAGGGTTGCTAATCGGGAAGAATTACACAACCTTCGGCTGATTCTGTATTAGTTTTCGTAGATGAACTTGTGTCATTTTCTCTCAGTCACATGTGCAGTATCATCATGGGAATCTTAACTGCTTTGTAGTTCAGACAGCTTTTCGTATGAGATAATACCACGAGTTGATCCAGTGGCTGAAATGTGCAGTAAAAATGAGTAATTATATCATGTATCTTTTTGTTGCTCTTGCTTCTGTAGTAAGAGAAAGATGAACTTACACTTTAAGAAAGTTAAGGCCAAGGTGAAGCCAATATTGAAAAGTATTGAAAATCCAAACAAAGCACCAAGTGATATCCAGTAATAGTATTCATCATAGTTAAATCCACGACTTTCAAGTATTTCTTGAGAAATCGTAGTGTTGGTAGAGAGCATTTACAACAACAAGAATCCAAAAAATAGAATTAACAGTCATTTGATAACTACTCCGTTTTCACCAATCAACATACAAGTGAAGAGGTAGAATTGATCTTTTATTTTTTATGACAAGAGACTCACCTTTTACCATCGTGGAGCGAGGAACTCATTTACAGAAAGGCCTATTTCTCTATAGAAATTGGGGAAACCCAGAAAGCCCACTTCAACCAACCCGACATAGATGCTGCAACAAACAACAATTGTTAAGTTCTTCACGTTAATTATAATACTTAAAACCATATTTATATTTGGAGCAGAGACGGTTAGTTGGCCTTACGGTAATTGATAATGAATCCCTCAAATAAGAGCAAAAATAATATCCCAAAACTATCAGCTGCCATAGAAGCAGCCTGAGTCTAGAAGAATGAAGCGATGGACCGAAACATGGATAATGATTATAAGTGTATAGAAAAATAGAGAATGAACTGGTAGAAGAACCTACATATAAAGTTCAAGGTTTTAATATGTTGATGAAAAAGAAGAATGTTGATAAAAACTCGTGATGCCAAATGTGCACCCCTCGACCTCAGGACTGTAGCTGATTACATAATAAGTAATACAAATCCAGACTAGAGATTCTACAAATGAAAGACGGATCTTCAAAAGGGTAGCCGGGACTGCATAAGCCCATGCTGGGTAAAAACACAACTCCTTCTGTTTATAGAAACCTTCAAGCCTTTGAATAGTCATGGACAACTCTGGAAACCCATCCAGAAGAAGTATTATAGAGCGTAAAACAAGGACCCCATGTATAATTGGCATGAAGAATATCAATATCCATTCGAGTCCGCAAAAATACAGTCATTGTGACAAAGGCAATTATGATAAGCTGTAGATGAAGAATAAAATATGTTAGCAGTACTTGGAACATTTTAGACTTAATACACAAGAATTTCAAAGTGCAGACCATAACCTGAGTTATTTTGAATATGTAGATAAAAGAATTCCTTTTCATGAGGAGCAGTTCTCTTGATGCACACTCTCTAAAGAGTTCCCATTTTGAAAGAGAATATACATTCATGGAAATAGCACTCTTGTGGCTTTTTTATTTATCATTTGGCTTTGCAAGCTCCTTATCTAGCTTCTTTCCTATAATAGATGCCTAAATTTGCCACAGAACTTATTAACCAAGACATATTCATAAGGAAGTTCAGTACGGCACCAGTATCGTGCTTGATCTTTCTTGGAAATTACCTGCAAATTAATTAAATTATGTGAATTAAGAAGAGGAAATTCATGGGGTTTTTATTTCCAAATAAAGAAAGAAAAAAATCTAGTTACATCTTAAAGAAAATCAGCAACTCCTTTTCTCTCAGGACACCTAAATCCACAATCCTTAAATAAATCAAGAACATGGTCACGTGGACCATGATAGAGAATATTTCCTTGTGACATAAGATCATCAAAGAGATCAAATGTCTCAGGAGCTGGTTGAAGAAGAGAAACGAGAACAATAGCGTCCGTTAGATGCACAGAATACTGAAGACAAGCTACATTCTGAAATGTCGTGGAGTTGTCCAACCCGTTTATTATTTCGTCCATGAAGAAAGCTCTAATTGGCCCCACAATCATTTCATTCACCTGTTAATTTTTTAATTCAGTTTGTTGAAGTCAAACAAGAAACAAGCGACTTCGTGCAGTCTATTTTTCTGCTTGATATTTTAACCTGTAGTCAATCTCTTTTCAAGCATTTAACCAGAAAGACCTCTTCTCATGGCTTCTCCAACAAGAGTATTAGCACAAATATCAAGTCCAAGTATCTGAAAATCCATACCGACAAAGTACATACATACAAACTTATCAAGCATTTATTAACCATTGCAATAAGTTTTTATTTCACTTTTGTAATAACCAATGACCATCAGTATGTAGTCAGTTTGAAGACTTCGTTTTAGTCCTTTGATGGATGTTGCCTGTAAATACATATAGAGCTATGTAAGTTAAAACTATATCATTAGGAATTAGTGCTTGATAATGTGCTACGACTAACTCTTTTGGTTTGGGTTGAAGAATAATGAATTGACATTTGATGTTGTGTAAGAAATGTATTGGAGGAAAGAATGAAGAAAAGACAAATCGATAGTGGGTCATGAGTACACGATCATCATGCAGTGAAATATTTAATTTTATATATTTATTTAAATATAAATAAATATGGAGGTTGAGTGTTGAACAAGAATGAATTGACATTAATTTGATGTTGTGTAAGAATGGTATAGGGGAAGATAATGAAGAAAATGTAAGTGGATCGTGTCGCCATCATGTAGACTACACGATAGATATACGGACATCATGTAGTCATCCTGTAGGCTACACGATGGGTACATCGGCACATCATGTAAACTACACGATGATTACACGAGAGTCGTGTACCCCCCTCTCTTGGCATTCTCTCTTTTTCTCAATGTTCTATCTCTCTCTCTCTACGCTCTATGTTATGTCTCTCTCTCTCTCTCTACGCTCTTTCTCAAATTAACAAAACCCACCAAAATTAGCAATACTAAAATTAACAAAACTTACAAAAGTTAATAAAATCCATTAAAATTAACAAATGTTAACAAAATCTACAAAAATTAATAAAATCCATTCTCTCTCTACAGTTTCCCTCTCTACGTTATGTCTTTATCTACCATTTTTATTGTGTTTAGTTTTGGGAAAATCGGATTCTAGGAGAGAGATGAGGATGAAAGATGAAGAGAGATAGTGTGTGTAGGCAATTGTGTAAGAAGGGCAATGGAGAAAAAAAGTGAGGAAATGTGGGCCTTGTTGAAGAAGAAGAAGAAGAAGAAGAAGAAGAAGAAGGACCTTGTTGAAGAAGAATAAGAAGAAGAAGGACCTTGTTGAAGAAGAAGAAGAACCAAGTTGAAGAAGAAGAAGAACCTTGTTGAAGAAGAAGATGAAGAAGAAGAAGAAGAAGAAGAAGAAGAAGAAGAAGAAGAAGAAGAAGAAGAAGAAGAAGAAGAGGACGAACCTTGTTAAAGAAGAAGGACCTTGTTGAACAAGAAGAAGAAGGACCTTGTTGAAGAATGAGAAGAATGACCTTGTTGAAGAAGGAGAAGAGAAGGACCTTATTGAAGAAGGAGAATGACATTATTGAAGAAGAAGAAGAAGAAAGAGGAGGAGGAGGACCTTGTTGATGAAGAAGAAAAAGAAGGAGGAGGAGGAGCAAGAGGAGGACCTCGAAGAAGAATAAGAAGAAGGACCTTGAAGAAGGAGAAAGATCTTCTTGAAGAAGAAGAAATTGAAATGATAGAGAGATTGAAATGATCTGAGAAAAGAGATTGAAATGACAGAGAGAGAGATTTTCATAGAGAAAATAACGGATTAAGGAGATAGAGAAAAGATGGAAAGTTGTAAATATCTATTATTTTATATTTACTAGTCAACACCTACGTGTTTCGCACGTATTCCACCAATTTATTATTAACGTTGAAATAAATATACTATAATCACTAAAAAACATTCTACATCTAATATAATCTTATCTTAACTATATAAAAATGAGTTTAAAGAGAATAAACTTTTGAATCTCCTTTTTACCCTTCAAAACTCCTTAAATATATAGTACAATTTAGGATTCTTTACAGCTTTTATCATTTTCTAATTCATATAATGGAATAATATTTTCTATTGAATAATAATTTGTTTATAAATTAAAATTAAATATTTTATTATATTATACAATTAGAAACATAAATATCTAAAAAAATAAATTTCAATGAGTTTGGGATTACTTTTAAGTCACAATATTTTATATAAACGAATTGAGAAAAATATACAATATCTTATATAAATGAATTGAGAAAAATATTTTCAAATAAGATAAATTCTCTCTCAATATAACATAATCTTGAAAAGTTGATGAATAATCATTTTCTTTATTATTTAAATCACAATGATATATAGTAAAGTTTAATAATATTATAATAAAAATAATCTTATTTATAATTTTTCAGAGATAATGTATTTATTTCAAAAATTCTATGTATATTTTATGTTGCTTAAAACGAAACTTAAGGGAGGAGAAATTTTGAAATCTCATTTTGCCCTTGTAAATTTATTTTAGTTTTTAACAAAGAATTAAATCATATTAGTTATGTATAATTAAAAATGAGGGACTTAGAACAAAGTTTTGGTGTACAAATTAATTCAAATACATTGCCCCAAATACCAAAATACTCCTCACGTTTACACATATGATAGATTATAATTGATTACTCATATACTTTTAACAAAAAAAATTGTATAATACTTCATCATTATAAGTACTAATTAGATACTAATCGATCATTTTTCTCATTGCAATTTTTTTTAAAAGTCAAAATGACTCTATTCTTGAATTTGCATCACGATATAGTATAATGGAACATCATTTCATTGTAGTTAAAAGCACTGTAAAATATGAAATTTACTTATACTGCTTTATTATATTATTATTTTTCAACTAAATAAAAAGACATAGAGCTATGTAACAAGAAACAAAGCATGGAGTAAATGATTATTAATAGAAGAGTAACTCCTATTAAATTCATTGTTCTATTTTACAGCAAAATTTATGTGTATCAAGGTTTAGTTGAGGCCTTTGTAAACCAATAATTATATTTGTTTATGTTGAGTGTTATTTTGTCAAATAAAAATTATTCTACTTCAAACTTTCAATAATTAATGAACTTTAAATAATAATTTTCTATGGTCCATCTTACTTCATCACGTAAATAGTCTTTTTGCATGCATGCATGCTTTAAGCTGTTTGTTAATTTGTGCAGTTTTCCGATAAATGCTTACTAAGCAATTAATAAAATTATGTTTCAATCATGTCACTCTAAACTCAATTGATGACTATTCACTATCCAAGACTAATTTGGTACCATAGCCCCCAACTAAACTTGGGAACTATTATATAATTATCACACATTTATTACTTACGTCTTATTATCTATCTATATCTATATCTATATTATATTAAAAGGGACTTAGATGGGAGAAATTTTTTATTTTTGTTTTTACCCTCAGAGTCCTCTTAAAATATCCTATAGAATAGGTATTTTACCTATTTTCTATTTACTTTAAATTTTATAAATAGTTTATAAATTAATTATATTGTTAATATTGTGTAACTAGAATTGTGAATGTCCGTTAAAGTCAATTGCAAGATATTTGTTATATAAGGACTCTTATTTTTAGGTAATAATAATTTGTTCTTTAGTAATTTATAAAATTTGTATGATGTAACATAATGTTATTAGCAACATAAAAACTCATACAAATAAATTTAGAGAAAGACATTGATATATTTTTCAATAATCTATTAATGATATAATTATTTCTCAGGAAGGTGACAAGTTGATGAATTAACTATTTTCTACGATTAAAAAAATGTTTTGTAATATAATTTAAAACATCTAATTTTTAATTTTAACATATTATCTTATACGCACTATGTTCGAGCAAAATTTTTAATGTATACAATATCTAAAATTTGTATTCTTACATTTCTAATGAGCTAGTACATAATGAATATTATGCATAACGTGCAAAGCACGTTGTTTTGTGAGGGTCTCCTATCTTTTTTTACCAAGAAATATGATTAATATATTATTTAACTCAAGGTCCAATATAAATTTTATTCATAGATATTAAAACTAATACATTATATTTTATTTTTTAGGAATAAATAAAATAAATGTGTTCTTTTATATGAATGTAGTTAGTGAAAATGACAATACTCTTAATTTTAGATATTGTATACATTAAAAATTTTATTGTTATTCAATAATAATTGTTTTGTAATTAGTAAAATAAAATATTTTGTTAACTTTATGCAATAAGAGACTTGAATATCCGTATATGATCTTTTATAACAAATATTCAATTATAATTGGATAACAATTTGTTCACTATAAATTTATAAATTAAATATTCTATATTTATGTATCTATAATGAAATTTCATATAAATAAATCTATAGATTTTGGTTACAAGAAATTATCTCATAATATGAGATAATTATTCTTAAGAATATGACAAATTGATGAAATAAAATTATTTTTATACTATTTAAATAGCATTATTTAATCTTATAAACATATTAGGCATTTCACTTCTTTCCTCATTTCATTCATTTGATAATATTTTATTTTTTATCCAATAAATTTTTTTATAATTAGTAAAATAAAATATTTTGATAATCTTATGTAACTAGAGATGTGTATATCCGTAGATTGATTTCTAGATCCTTTATAACTAATATTAATTACAAGTCAATAATGATTTGTTCATTATAAATTTATATATTAAATTTTCTCAAATATTTATGCTATCAATAACATGAAAATTTATATACATGAATTTATGGAAAGAATATATATTTTAAATATGAGAAAGTTAATGGTTACTTAATTTATATACATGAATTTATAGAAAGAACGTAGAAATAATTCAACTAGACTCATAATATTTATTGGCCTTGATGCTTCTTTTTTGACAAGGGTCTTAAATGCTCTAAAAGGCACCTACAAAGCTTAATGGTTACTTATTTTAATATAAACTAGCTTTATGGAAAGAATATATATTTTAAATATGAGAAAGTTAATGGTTACTTAATTTATATACATGAATTTATAGAAATAACGTAGAAATAATTCAACTAGACTCATAATATTTATTGGTCTTGATGCTTCTTTTTTGACAAGGGTCTTAAATGCTCTAAAAGGCACCTACAAAGCTTAATGGTTACTTATTTTAATATAAACTAGCTTAGCTCCTTCATCTGTTTAAATCCAAAGTTCGTTGATTTTTCTTTCAAGGGAGATTTTTTGTTAATCTGTTAATGTTAAGAGGATTCACTGTTTCAGCCAGCCTTTAGCCTTGCTAATTGACGTCTGGTAGTTTTGGTATCTCAACCCAAGAGTGGTCGTGGTGATTTTGTGGAAACCAAGAGAGGTTATGGTGGTTTTGTAGACATTTTTAAACTAAAAGTTGCTTAATTCCCATCTTCTGTTGCATGGTTGTTTACAAATGTGGAATTGAATGTGTGATAAATTACAATGGTGATATTAGATTGATTAGAATTTTTATTATATAAGGTTGTTGGTGATAGGAATTAGATTGATTATAACTTGAACATGAGACTAGTTCAATATACTATCCACTATCCACTAGGTTGCCGGGTAACTGCCACAGTTTTTTGATTATTCCAAACTGTATTTACTTTTCATAGAATTGGAGTTCAAGAACTAACTCCAAGGAGTTATGATTCTAGATATCAAATTACATGTATGTGTTAGGAGTGTTGAGAATAGATAAGAGTTGGGGCTATTCTGTTGCTTAGTTTTAATAACGTTGTTTCACTGTTGAGTCTTCTTCTTTATAATAATAAAAATAGAAAGGAATATGTATATCTTGTTCACTTGACAACATTGATAATGCTCAAAAGTGATCAAAAGAAATGAGCTACTGCTACTTTCTTTCAAGTTCCCATAGAAGCATCAACGGATTGGACTGTGTGAAATGTTTTTGCATTCCTCCTAATCAAGTTTTTACAATTGTTAATTTGGTTGCATTTTCTATGATCGTTGTTCATGATTAAAAATGACATTTCATAGTTTATTTGGGTTAAGTTAATCATGTGTTATCACTTGTCTTTTTCTTCTTTTTTAATCAGGATGGAGAAAATAATTAGTAGTGTGGACGGCTTCTTTATTTGTTATGGGTTGAAGAAATGTTCAAAACTATTATTTTATTTCAGTAATATTATATTCGTAATCAACTGGTGTTGACCATTTTGCAGTTATTTTGATTTTATGGATTAAAAAAGCAATTTTCCAGTTTATCTTAATCTAAAGCTTTAGATTAAATGCGGGTGCCAATTGATGGTAAAGATGTGTACAAAAGTAGCAGCTAGATTTATATATTTACAACAAAGTTGACTTATTCTATGTCTCTCTCACATGTTCTTCCTTCATCGATCACTTCAAAAATATTAATCTAAAGCTTCTTTCGTCTAAAGTTTTTGGAATTTTTCTGAAACTTGTAGGAGCTTTTGAAATTTGTGAAACATAAAGGCTAAAGCTTGTCTATAGTTTTTTAGCTCGGAAGTATATGAGCACTTGAAATTTAGCTAAAACTTCTCTCCCCCCCTCTCTCTTGCATCTATGCAACTACTGTATTGTATCTCAATTCTGTCTATAGAATCTCTCTTTGAAGACAAGATTGTTGGTTTTTACCTTAGAAATCCTTATGCTCGTCTTGCTCTTATTTTCTCATGGAAATGCTGTTGATCTTGGTCAACTCCGAGACCACTATGTTCAACTCATGTTTAATCTCAGTTAACTTAAGAATGAGTCAGTTTGTTCTTACTCAATCAAACCCACTTAAACGGTGTGTTTTTTTCTTCTTCAGAAATTGTATCAAAAAACATTTTTCACACACTTAATTAGACTTTTTCCAACAATTTTAGTTATTTATATTTTTATCAATTTTTCTTTTTCAAAAGTTCTAGCATTTTTTAGTAGATCATATTTACTCCTATAATTGAAACAATTTTTTTTTGAATGATAATGTTAGAGATTTTTTTTGAGATTTCAACATAATGGGGTAGCCATTATCCTTGCCCATAAATTAAGGCAAATGGACAAGTAAATGTTTACTGATATATTTTTAATATAATATTTTTTTAAACCCATTTTTTAATTAATATTAATTCTTTGTTAAGGAAAATATAATTTTCTTTTATTTTTTATAGCTAACTAATATTTAAATAATACTGCTATTTTATTTATGGGAAAGTATTATCAAGTGATATTTAAAATTTTAATTTTTATTTATTTATTGACTTTTATTCTTTTTTTAGAAAATCTGTAAATTAATATCTTAAATTCTTTACTTAATGTTTATTTACAGTTAATGTAATTGTATTTAACAATCATATTTTATTCATATTTCAGGAGAAGCAATCTATATTTAATAAATTTTTGAATTTTTAAAAAATCATAGATTTCACTATAGTTTTATTCTATCCCTATATTTATGGTTTGGAATATTTTTAAATTAATAAATGTCCTATTTTTAAGATTTTTTATTTTATAATATTTTTAATAATTATTCATATAATTATCTCATGAAAAATTATATGAAAGTTTTACTTCTTTTCTCATTAATGAAAGTTCTTCATTTTCAAAAGATTTTGATAACTGTTAATATGTTGATTAGTTTTACTATATTTATGTTATTAATATGCATGTTCATACATAATTTTACATTTATATTCATGTTCATTGATATCGGGTCAGAGTTAAAAATTTTATAATTTGACAATGTAATCAATGTAAATACTCATTGAAACCGGAATATATATAAGTAATATATAAAGACAAAATGTTCACATTAATAAGTAATTGTAAAAAGATAAAATTTACATATTTAAAAAAGTACCATTATATAAATATGTATTGATATTAAAATTAATTCATGTTAATTATATATAATTAAGTATTTATATGTAAATGGAATCATTTTATAGAGACTCAAATGATTATTTACACCATCTAAAAAATTGTTTACACATTAACATTTATAGAGAATAGAACCAATTGACAAAGAGTACAACAAATTTATAAAACACATATTCAATCTACATAGTATCAAACAACTATTTATACATGTACATATAGATTTCAATTGATGTCATTTTTTCAGATTGCTAGGCTCATTTGATGGCCCTTCCATCTGTTTCACATTTCTAATTTGTCAAAAAACTTGCATGAATAATTGTTTATTTTCATATTCGAGAATATACAACCTAAAATTTAGGGTGCAAATTATAATTAAGATGAATATCCTTTAACCATGTAAAATATGCACATAAATGATATCATTTTGTACTAACAAATGAATTTTTGAGAGAGAGATATTTGAGTAGATTTGTTGAGGTTTGGAATAGGAAAGAGAACTTTTTTGTTGTTTTGAAATTAGTAATTTTTGCTTGTAAATTAAATAACATTAATTTTCAAATTGTTTGTTGATACGGACAAAGTCAAGGAAAACCTCTAAAATTATTTCAATATTGGACCTTGGACATATAAGAGTTCCGGATCGAACCTCTTTAGAAAGAAGATCTTTTGTTTGTCTCATGGTAGCTTGCTCTAGTTCCCTTACGAAATTTTCGTTATTGGGTTAGCCATACACTTCACATGTTTCTAGCGATTCACATGGCATCATCAAATGATACAAGTCTTGGATAAGAATCTACAACGCACTAGAACGCCCTTGTTGACGATCCTTTACTCCGACAACATCTAGGGTTCCTCGAACAATGTGATATCTCACACCGGGTAAATCCTTAACCCTTCCCCCTCTTACTAAGACTACAGAATGTTATTGTAAATTATGGCCAATACCATATATATAAGCTTATAGATGATTTTTAATTGATAATTTATAAGATTTGAATTTTTTATTTGATGGATTGTCTGTTAATGATTTCAAATATATGATATAAAGGCATTTATGGTATATAAGTTATAAAAATTTAAAAATTTAAATAAACTTGACCAAAATCTGATATTTTCAAAATTTGTTAAAAAACAACTAATTACTTACTATATTGCAACTAGTTTCCTAAAAATCATTTCTTTTTTCTTTTCATCAAAGCATTTGCTATGGATGGTACCCTAACATAAATAGTGGATTTTGGGTTTTTTTTTGTTAATTTTTTCAAATTTTATTATTTTCTAATTTATCATTCTTTTTATCATTTGGTTTCAAAAAACTTTTGATGGTATTTGAGCTCTTCTCATTCTTCTCATAGAGTAGACTTATACGGTACAGTTTTAATAATGAAAGATTTCTTTTACCACTACATATTTAATTCTATATATAAAATTTTAAATATATTTTAAAAGAAAAAATACAAAATAATATATCGATACTATATTAAAAATAGGCTTTTATTTTTATTTATACCCTTTAAAATCTATTAAAAATATAAACAAATGACGTATTTCACCTCTTCTCATTTAATTTATTTAATGAAAATTTATTTTAACGCAATAATAATTTGTTTATAAATAAAGTAATTAATGTAATTTAGAATGTGAATATCCATAATGATTTATTACAAGATCTTTTATGAAACAAATATTTAATTTTAAGTTCATAATAATTTGTTTGTTAGAAATTTATCGATTAAATATTTGATAATATTTATTTGATCAGAAATATAAAAATTCTAAAAAAAGATTTATAGAAATGCGTTAAGATATTTTGAATACTAAAAGTTATCATTTAACATGATACAATAATATCTTAAGAGCATGATAAATTGATGAAATAAAATCATTTATAAACTATTCAAAGAGAACTATAATTTTAATATTATAAAAGCTATTATAAATATATATATATATTACTTTTAATTTAGATTTTAAAATAATTTTTAAAGAGGTATTTATTTTAATACTAATATTAATCTTAAATTTTATGCATATTTTAAATTGATAAAAAAACGTGTTCCACACGTGGATAATAAGTCTTTAAAGTGCCCATCTCAAAAAGAGATTCATGTAGTTAAAAAAAAGAAAAATATATTGGTGCCTCATATTAATTGACATGATTGTATTCTATAATTAGAACATATGTAAATTCAAATGTGGTAGATTATGGTTAGTGACAGTGTATTTAAATGAAATCTAGATATGATTTAAAAAGTAAGTCAAATTTTTTTGAAAATATTTTTTAATAAATGACTTGAAAAGCTCAAAATAGGCATGTATCTCTATCTCGATAAAACCAAATCATCTTCAAATCTTAGTATCTTACATACATTTTCTCTCCCTCCTCTTTGAATGACTCCAAAAATTCGTCGAGAAAGACTTCGCTGACGAAGCAAAAGCGATGAAGTTCACGACGAATTTTTCTTCGTCGTGAAAGATTTTTTGGGGCTTTAGCGACCAAAATGTTGGTCGCTAAAACCCTTGTTTCTCGTAGTGAAGTTCGGCAGACAACTGTGAGCTATATAATGAGTCTCTTTTGGTCTCTAGTTAATTAATTTAGAGCTTTTAAAGTTGGCTTGGCCAAATATATATACATATATTAGGCATGAGTTTATTTTCCTTAACTTATAGAATCGAGATGATTTTAAATCTTTGTTTTATATCAATCTCACACGTAACATGCAGTAACAATAGTAATAGATTATATGTGATGTGTTATGAAATTTGATGATTATTTACTTTCATGTCATCTTCCTCTTTTCAGGGTTAGATTTGTCTCCATCTGTTTTTGCTGCGTCGAATGGATGGCTTCATGTTTCGACTTGATATCATCCACTTCTGTGTCTCCAGATTCATCGTTGTCTGATTGATGACCTCTGTCATTGCCTTCGTCTAAGGAGACACCAGAATGTGATATAGATACAGGTAGTCCTCGTTCGATGACTGATGAAGAAGTGGCAGAGTACTATCATCATGTTGAAGAGAGTGAGGTGCTCTTTCTTTCTACTCTCTTATTCTTAATTTGTTTGTGCTTCTCATTTTATTTTAATTGTTCTAGTGAATTAGCTTGTAGTTTTGCTTAAGCATTTCCAAATTTCATCTCTTTGTTTATTCTACATTCCCATATAACAGGGCTTTGATGTTCCGAGTTTCCCTTGGACACATGCATTTTGTAGAATTGACAGCATTGAAAACTTCGATTCCCAAATGCTTAAACCGTTTGCAGCTACAGCCATAAGAGATTACAATTTTTTTAACGTTTCTTTATTTCATTTTTCTTGCCTACGTTGAGGGGTGCATGAATGCCTCTGCCGAGTAGTGAGTGAAAGCCTCCGTCGAGGAGTGCGTGTATGCATCTCACCGAGGAGTGTGTGTATGCATCTCACCGAGAATGTCATCTATTATGGATGTTCTCAAGTAGAAGTGTGAAAACCTATGCATCTCACCTAGCATGACGTCTATCATGGGTGTACTCAAGTAGAGGCGTGAAAGCCTATGCATCTTACCAAGCATGATCTCTATCATGGGCGTTCTCAAGTTGAGGCGTCAAAGCCTATACATCTCACTAAGCATGACTCTATCATGAGTGTTCTCAAGTAGAGGCGTGAAAGCCTATGCGTTTCACCAAGCATGAAGTCTATCATGAGTGTACTCAACTAGAGGCGTGAAAGCCTATGCGTCTCACCAAGCATGACGTCTATCATGTGTGTTCTCAAGTAGAGGCGTGAAAGCCTATACGTCTCACCAAGCATGACGTTCATCATGAGTGTTCTCAAGTAGAGACGTGAGAGCCTATGCATCTCACCAAGCATGACGTCTATTATGGGTGTTCTCAAGTAGAGGCGTGAAAGCCTATGTATCTCACCAACATGACGTCTATAATGGGTGTTCTCAAGTAGAGGCGTGAAAGCCTATGCATCTCACCAAACATGATGTGTATCATGGGTGTTCTCAAGTAGAGGCATGAAAGTCTATGCAACTCACCAAGCATGAAGTCTATCATGGGTGTTCTCAAGTAGAGGCGTGAAAGCCTATGCATCTTACCAAGCATGATCTCTATCATGGGCGTTCTCAAGTAGAGGCGCGAAAGTCTATGTAACTCACCATGCATGACGTGTATCATGGGTGTTCTCAACTAGAGGCGTGAAAGCCTATGCATCTCACCAAGCATGACGTCAATCATGAGTGTTCTCAAGTAAAGGCGTGAAACCCTATACGTCTCACCAAGCATGACGTCTATCATGGGTGTTCTCAAGTAGAGGCGTGAAAGCCTATACGTCTCACCAAGCATGACGTTCATCATGAGTGTTCTCAAGTAGAGACGTGAGAGCCTATGCATCTCACCAAGCATGACGTCTATTATGGGTGTTCTCAAGTAGAGGCGTGAAAGCCTATGTATCTCACCAACATGACGTCTATAATGGGTGTTCTCAAGTAGAGGCGTGAAAGCCTATGCATCTCACCAAACATGATGTGTATCATGGGTGTTCTCAAGTAGAGGCATGAAAGTCTATGCAACTCACCAAGCATGACGTCTATCATGGGTGTTCTCAAGTAGAGGCGTGAAAGCCTATGCATCTCACCAAGCATGACGTCTATCATGAGTGTTCTCAAATAGAGGCGTGAAATCCTATGCATCTCACCAAGCATGGCGTCTATCATGGGTGTTCTTAAGTAGAGGCGTGAAAGCCTATGCGACTCACCAAGCATCATCTATCATGGGTGTTCTCAAGTAGATGCGTGAAATCCTATGCATCTCACAAAGCATGACGTATATCATGGGTGTTCTCAAGTAGAGGCGTGAAAGCGCATGCATCTCACCAAGCATGACGTATCATGGGTGTTCTTAAGTAGAGGCGTGAAAGCATATACAACTCACCAAGCATGACGTTTATCATGAGTGTTCTCAAGTAAATGCGTGAAAGCCTATGCATCTCACCAAGCATGACCTCTATCATGGGCGTTCTCAAGTAGAGGCTTGAAAGCCTATGCAACTCACCAAGTATGACGTGTATCCTGGGTGTTCTCAAGTTGAGGCGTCAAAGCCTATGCATCTCACTAAGCATGATGTCTATCATGAGTGATCTCAAGTAGAGGCGTGAAAGCCTATGCGTTTCACCAAGCATGAAGTCTATCATGGGTGTACTCAACTAGAGGCGTGAAAGCCTATGCGTCTCACCAAGCATGACGTCTATCATGTGTGTTCTCAAGTAGAGGCGTGAAAGCCTATACGACTCACCAAGCATGACATCTATCATGGGTGTTCTCAAGTAGAGGCGTGAAAGCCTATGCATCACAAAGCATGACGTCTATCATGGGTGTTCTCAAGTAGAGGCGTGAAAGTTTATGCATCTCTCCAAGCATGATGTCTATCATGGGTGTTCTCAAGTAGAGGCGTGAAAGCCTATGTGACTCACCAAGCATGATATTTGTCATGGGTGTTCTCAAGTAGAAGCGTGAAAGCCTATGCGACTCACCAAGCATGACATTTATTATGGGTGTTCTGAAATAGAGGAGTGAAAGCTTATGCATCTCACCAAGCATGACGTGTATCATGGGTGTTTTCAAGTAGAGGCGTGCAAGCCTATTCGAGTTACCAAAAATGATGTTTTTCATGGGTGTTCTAAAGTAGAGGCGTGAAAGCCTATGCATTTCACCAAGCATGATATTTATCATGGGTGTTCTCAAGTAGAGGCGTTAAAGCCTATGCGTCTCACCAAACATGATGTGTATCATGTGTGTACTCAAGTAGAGGCGTGAAAGCCTATACGTCTCACCAAGCATGACGTCTATCATGGGTGTTCTCGAGTAGAGACGTGAAAGCCAATACATCTCACCAAGCATGACGTCTATCATGGGTGTTCTCAAGTGAGGCGATGGAGCCTATACGTTTGGCCAAGCGTGACCTTTATCTCTAAACTTAATTGATGACTATTCACTATCCAAGACTAATTTGGTACCATGCATGACGTGTATCATTGGTGCTACCATATAGCTTCGGCTTGAGTATGGGTCAATCTCCCTCCGTATGCGACAAAGCTGCTCTTCCCTTTGCACGTCCGACCATAGTGGTCCTTCGCTAGAGTGACAAACCACTCACCAGTGGAGTCGCCAAATGTAGATACAAGGGTGTCATATGGGTGCAGGAGTGGTGTAGTCCAAGCTCATGACCGGAACAACGCCTGAGAACGTCGGGGAGCACTCTAGATACACAAGGGTGGTGACAAATGCTTGCTCTCTCTAGAAGTGAGAGTTTCTCACTCTAGGAATGAGAGCTTCTCTCTCTAAAGTGGGACATTCTCTGTCTAAATTTTCCAATTCCCTTCAAATGAAGGAGGAGTCCCCATTTTATAGGTGAACAGAACAAAGGGGGACCATTGCAACTAATCCCTTAGTTAGTCGTAAGTCCGCCAATCGAATCGCGGCACCTAAGTTGATTGATATGCTTAAGTGAGTAAGAGGAAGATTACATTTGAGCCAATCGGGTGGTGCCACGTGAGTCTTTGTATAGTGACCATGATCTAGGGAGAATATGCCTAGCAGGTGGGGCGTAACGACGGTGTTCACCCAACACCTTCTCTCGAGGGTTCTCTCAAACCAACCCCTCACCAAGGTGGGAGGGCAGCACACCCTCAATGTCTAGAGTGGTCGTACAGAGGAGTTATGTTCCTCATCCTGTACAACATAGCCTCGCCCCTAATCCTACCAGTCCATAGCCTCTTAAACATTCCCAGGCAGGTATACGTCCACCCAAGTCTTTGTCACTTGACATCTTGGTTTGTGATGTGCTGACTCATTGTAATAGTGTAGTGGTGTGTCTTGTCTAAAACGTGTAATGGCTGTCTCTAAGTTGCATTACGGAGGGTGATCCAGGCACGTCTATAGTACACCCATGATGGTGACATCAATCGTGCTACCATGGGGGTGACATCAATGGTGCTACCGTAGGGGTGACACCCCATGGTGCTGCAATGGGGACGACCCCCATGGGTAGCTCAGTGGAGGAACCCCAAAGGGTGCTCCTCAGTGGTGCACTTCATGGTACGTACTTGGTGGAGACACTCCCAGTATGCCATAAGAGTTTTTCTTTGCTGGTTGTCAACATTGAGGTCGTCAACGCACATTTACGTTTAGTCACCTGTGCAGGCACAATGCGGAGTAATCGTGCTTGTACAAAATTTCTCCAATTTAGCAATTAGTTTTATTATCAAGTCCACGATCCCTTGATCATTCCGTTACGCGGTGTATGCGGGATGCATTGATCTGATATGCTCAATGTGTCTCCTTTGCGCGGTGTAGGCATTTCCATGTTACATGAGTTCAAATTTATAAGATAAATTTTATGGTTCAAATTTTGAATAAATTTCAATTTTTTGGAATTTTTTTAAGAGTCCCCACTCCCTTCTCCCTCTTTTGAAAAGAAAAAATCAAGTCGAGTGGCGACATGAAGTAGTGAGGTCGAGCATGATCGAGATCGACTAGCGGCATGGTCCGCGGGATGGGCCTTGGCCAACATGCCGTCATTGAGACTCAATGGTAACATACAAGCATGGTTGGCCAATGCTGTCACTGAGCCATGGTGGCGGGTTGGCATGCTCGGCGTGGAGGCCTTCGTTCGCGAGAGTGAGCTCAGGCGTGAGCCTGCTTGGTGGCAGCATGGTCAGGGTTAGTAGTGGTATGGGAGATGCGGGATAGGGCCTTCGAGCACGAGAGTGAGCGCGGGCGTGAGCTTATTTGGTGGCGGCATGGTCTTGCTTGGTGGCGGCATGAGAGACACGGAGTAGGGCCTTTGCGTGCGGGAGTGAGAGCTGGCGTGAGCCCGATTGGTGGCAACATGGTATATGCGGGATAGGGCCTACGAGCGCGGGAGTGAGTGCGGGCGTGAGCTTACTTGGTGGCGGCATGGTGTTGCTTGGTGGAGGGATGATAGATGTTGGATATGGCCTTCATATGCAGGAGTGAGCATGAGAGTGAGTGCGGGCGTGTGCCTGCTTGCTGGCGGTATGGTAGATGGAGAATAGAGCCTTCGAACGCGGGGTGATTGCAGGCGTGAGTTTACTTTGTATCGGCATGGTCTTTCTTGGTGGCGGCATGGGAGATGCGGGATAGGGCCTTCGCGCGCGGGAGTGAGAGCGGGCGTGAGCCTACTTGGTTGCAGTATGGTAGATGCGGGATAAGGAATTCAAGCGCGGGAGTGAGTGCAGGCGTGAGCTTACTTGGTGGCGGCATGGTCTTGCTTGGTAGCGGATGAGGGATGCGAGATAAGGCCTTTGCACGCGGGAGTGAGTGTTGGAGTGAGAGCGAGCGTGAGCCTACTTTGTGATGAAATGGTAGATACAGGATAACGCCTTCGAGCGCGGGAGTGAGTGTAGGCGTGAGCTTACTTGGTGGAGGCATGGTCTTGCTTGGTGGAGGCATGAGAGATGCGGGATGGGACCTTTGCGTGCGGGAGTAAGTACGGGAGTGAGAACGACTATGAGCCAGCTTGGTGGCGGCATGGTAGATGTGGGATGAGGCCTTCGAGAGCAAGAGCGAGAGTGAGTGCAGGCGTGTGCTTACTTGGTGGCGCCATGATCTTGCTTGGTGGCGGCATGAAAGATGTGGGATAGGGCCTTCGCACGCGGGAGTGAGTGTGGGAATGAGAGCGGGCGTGAGCCTGCTTGGTGGCGGCAAGGTAGATGCGAGATAGGGCCTTCGCTCACGAGAGTGAGCATGGGCGTGAGCCTGCTTGGTGGTGGCATTGCAGCTCCTTCATAGGGGCATTGTAGGTGTGTGGTGCACTTGGGCATGATGGCAGCTATTGGTGTAGGTGTGGTGCTTGGTTGCGCGACACATATGTGTGAAAGGGGGCATGGGGGCTTCTTGGGTTGTGCTCCCGCGCAGGGTGTGGAGTATCGATCGCGTCCTTGCGCACAGGTTGGGTGAGCTTGATTTGATCGAGGGGATGCGTGTCCGCGCAAGTGTGGCAGGGGGATACTCTTAGATGGCGGGTTGGGCAGGCATGGCTTGGTCGAACGGGAGCGTGTCCGCCCAAGTGTGATGGAAGGTTGTCTTAGGTGGCAGGTTGGGCAAGCTTGATTTGGGTGACGATATTGCTTGGGTCCAATGATGGGGAGGATGATGTCCTTTAGGTGTTGTGATGCGGTGGCACTTATATATGAGTTTAATGTATCAATGAATCTCCTCATCTTAACGTTGCAAGCTTGGTGCTACCAGATAGCTTCGGCTTGAGTATGGGTGGATCTCCCTCCATGCGCGATAGAGCTGGTCTTCCCTTTGCACGTCTGGCCATAGTGGTCCTTCGCTAGAGTGACATACCACTCCCCAATAGAGTCGCCAAATTTAGATCCAATTGTGCCATATGGGTGAGGGGCAAGAGTGGTCTAGTCCTAACTCATGACCGGAACAATGCCAGAGAACGTCGGGGAGGATGCTGGGAGATGAAGTGGGAGCATCCTAGACACTCAAGGGTGGTGACAAAGTATATTGACGTCTTTGCATGATTTTACCAAGATATGCCAGGTCTAGAAACTGATATCGTGGTTCATCATTTGCCACTTATGCGTGAAAGTAAACTAGTGCGACAAAAGTTATAAAAAATGAAACCAGACATGCTGGTACAGATCAAAGAAGAAGTTAAAAAGCAAGTAGATGCGGGTTTTCTAGTGGGTTGCTAACATAGTCCCAGTGCTGAAGAAAAATGGGAAAGTAAGGGTGTGCGTCGATTATAGAGACTTAAATCGGGCAAGCCTTAATGATAAATTTTCATTACCCAATATTGATGTCTTAGTAGATAACACTACAGGACATTCAACCTTCTCTTTCATGGATGGTTTTTCGGGGTATAACCAAATCAAAATGGCTCCTGAAGACCGTGAAAAGATGACTTTTATAACTTTATGAGATACATTTTGTTATAAGGTTATGCCATTTGGTCTGAAGAATGCAGGGGTGACTTACCAGCGGGGAATGGTAACACTGTTTCATGATATGATGCATAAAGAAATCAAAGTGTATATTGATGATATGATTGCCAAATCTCGTCACGGGGAAGATCATACGGTCACTCTGTGAAAACTATTTGAACGGTTGAGAAAGTTCCAGGAAGGAATAAAAATTGATTAAGGAAGGAATAAAAATTGATCCTGATAAGGTTCGAGCCATCATTGATATACCGCCACCTCAAACTCAAATTACATAGCCCAGTTCATCTCACAGCTAACTGCAATTTGTGAACCTATCTTTAAACTTCTTCACAAAAGGATACAGAATGATGGAATGATGATTGTCAAATTGCTTTTGAGAAGATCAAGCAATACTTGCAAAACCCGCCTATACTTGTTCCTCCAACTCCAGGGCGTCCACTCATTTTGTATCTTACAGTGACAGGAAAATTCATGGGTTGCGTACTTGGTCAACATGATGCCTCTGGAAGGAAAGAACAAGCAATATACTATTTAAGTAAAAGGTTCGCAAATTATGAGACTAATTATTCGATGTTGGAGAAAACGTGTTGTGCATTAGCCTGGGTTGCTCATCAGCTTAGACAGTACATGTTATACCACACCACTTGGTTAATCTCAAAATGGATCCAATCAAATATATCTTTGAAAAGTTATCACTTTCTGGGCTAATCGCTAAATGGCAAATGTTGCTCATGGAATATGATATTGTTTATGTCACAAGAAAGTCAATAAAAGGAAATGTACTTGCTAATTATCTTGCAGATCAACAGTGCAATATTACGAGCCTATGAAGTTTGATTTTCCTGATGAGAACATATCAGTCATATTAAAAAATGAAGGAGAATCTATGGATCCAGAATTGTGGACAATGTTATTTGATGGCGTATCTAATGATATAGGACATGGAATTGGGGCAATCCTCGTATCTTCCGAGGGAAAGTTGTTCTCATTCACGGTAAAACTATGCTTTGACTGCACAAACAATGTGGCAGAATATGAGGCATGTTCCATGGGAATTCAAGTAGCTTATAATATGAAGATAAGAAAGCTTCAAGTGTACGGAGATTCATTATTGGTGATACGACAACTAAACGGGGAATGAGAAGCGAGAGACTCCAAGCTGGTACCTTATCACAAACATGTAACTAAGTTAAGCTGAACTTTTGAAGTGATCTCATTTGACCATATACCCTAATCAAATTGTAGATGCACTAGCCACTCTAGCATCCATGTTCACCGCAAACTTTAAGGAAGAAGTGCAACCCATAAAAATTGAGAAGAGAGATTTTCCTGCTCAATATATGAGTATTGAAGAAGAGCTACACACAAGACCATGGTATTATGACATCAAGCAGTATATAAAGAATGGAGAATATCCATCCAAAGCTTCTGAGAATGACAAACGCACTTTTAAAAGATTGTCCATGATTTTCTTCTTGAATGTTGAAATACTCTACAAAAGAAACCATGATATGTTGCTTTTAAGATGTGTTGATGCAAGGGAAGTGAATCAAATCATAGAGGAAGTTCAAGAAGGAATTTGTGGAGTTCATGCTAATGGACATATGATGGCCAAACAAATTTTGAGAGCGGGATATTATTGGTTAACTCTAAAATCTGACTGCATTAAGTACGCCAAGAAATGTCATAAATGTCAAATTTATGCGGATAAATTCACGTACCGCATCCCCTTTACATGTCATGGCCGCGCCTTGGCCGTTCTTTATGTGGGGCATAGACGTCATTGGTCCCATCACACCCAAAGCCTCTAACGGGTATCGTTTCATTTTGGTCTCTATAGATTATTTTACCAAATGGGTGGAGGCAAGTTGTTATTCGAGTGTAACCAGACGTGCGGTTGTTAAGTTTATTAAAGAGGACATAATTTATCGATATGGTCTACCTGGAAGGATCATCACAGATAATGGGACAAATTTAAATAACATGATGATGAAAGAATTATGTGAGCAATTCAAAATTAAGCATCATAATTCATCTCCTTATCGTCTGAAAACGAATGGAGTAGTGGAAGCAGCCAATAGAACATAAAAAGAATCATAGAGAAGATGATGAAGGTTTATAAGGATTGGCATGAGATGCTCTTGTTTGCACTGCATGGGTACCGCACATCAATCCGAACATCAACTGGGGCAACGCCATTCTCTTTGATATATGGCATGGAAGCGGTCTTTCCAATTGAGATGGAAATTCCCTCACTCAGAGTCTTAATGGAGGCAAAATTAGAAGAAGCAGAGTGTGTACAAACACGATATGAGCAATTGAATTTCATCGAGGAAAAAAGATTGACTGCATTATATAGAGGCCAATTATATCAAAGAAAAATGATGCACGCATTGGACAAAAAATTGCGTCCCTGATGTTTCTGAGAAGGGACTTGGTGTTGAAAAAGATACTCCCATATCAAAAGGATCACCGGGGGAAGTGGACCCCAAATTGCGAAGTACCTTTCATTGTCAAGAAAGCTTTCTCGGGAGGAGCTTTCATGCTAACAAACATGGATGGAGATGATACAATCAAGAAGTATTTCGTTTGACCGCTCTAAGTATGAGAAAAATAAAGTTAGGAAAAAAAAATATTTAAAAATAAAGAGTTGTCTCGAATACTGTAGAAATTCTTCCTCCATTTTTTTCTTTTTCCAAATCATCGTTTGTAAACATTATTCATCATCAATGAAGAGCATTTTTTCTTTCTCAGTTGACAAATACATATACTTCATCTTCTCTTTATTTTCATTATTTCTTATTCCTCTCAATTATAAGATATCATTAATTATTCTTGAAATAACTCAGAAGCATAAACTTTGTTAGGTGAAAACTAATTTAAAAAGAAAAAAAGAAAAGAATAGGAACTAAGAAAGGCGGTCTGAGTACGAGGGGAAATCTGAAAAGTCATAACGAGAAAGTTGGTATGCACATAACGAAGGCTAAAGCACGATTGGAGGATTGCAATTAAAGTACAAAAAAGAAGCAAAATGTGGAGAAATTATCCACTTTTTCTTTATCATCGACGTGAAGCCGAATACTAGAGCACAAACCAATGAATAAGGATGCATCATTTTGTTGAAAGTATGCTCGATACTTCATTGTGAGTCCATGACCTTAGGCCAAGTGATTGATTTGAAGGGTGAAGGATATGGCGACATTAGTCAACTTTCAAAAAAATCATCAAATAATTTTCTTACAAATGTTTTCAATCATGCATAGCATGCATGCACTCAAAATCACTACTTTGCATTTATATTCAATAATTACAATGCATAGACATGCATCATATTGATCTATTTTGATGCAATTCAAGTGCATGAATAATTTAAAGATATTCTTTAGAAATCCATACATGACTTTCCAACATTCAGAGCGTGCATTAGTCTAGCTCTTGCACCATATGAAACTTGTAAATATCAGATCAAATATCATTTCAACATCTTTAGTTAAATCAAACCTGAATCGAGTCGAGGTTAAAGTCTGCATCTATCCAGATCCATTTTCTTTCAAATATCTCGGTTAAATCGAACCCGACTTTGTCGTGGTCGAAGTTCGGTGTCAGCACCTAGTCCATTTCAATTAATATGCTTAAATTGAACCTGTATCAAGTCGAGGTCAAAGTCCGCGTCTATCCAGGTCCGTTTCCTTTCAAATATCTCGATAAAATCGAACCCGACTTTGTCGTGGTCGAAGCCCGGTGTCAGGGCCTGGTCCATTTCAATTAATATGGTTAAATCAAACCCGCATTGACTCGAGGTCAAAGCCTGCGTCTATCCAGGTCTACGCCCTTCCTTTATCTATGGTTAAATCGAACCCGCATCGAGTCGAGGTCGAAGCCTGCCTATATTCAGGTCCATGTTGTTTCTTTATCTTTGGTTAAATAGAACCTGCATCGAGTAGAGGTCGAAGCCTACGTATATCCAGGTCCGTGTCCTTTCTTTATCTTAGGTTTAATTGAAACCGACTTTGTCGTGGTCGAAGCCCGGTGTCAACGCCTGGTCCGTTTCAATTTATAGGGTTAAATCAAACCCGAATTGAGTCGAGATCGAAGACTGTGTCTAACAAGGTCTATTTCATAAGTTCTGTCATTTTATAGAACCCGAATAAGTCGAGGTTTCTATTTCTTTTATCTATATAGTTTTTTCTCGATCAAAATACTTATCTACACCTTTGTACACATTCTAAGTTTAGAAACGTGAACAAAGGGGGGCAGCTGTAGATATCATATTGTGTCTAGTCCAATACTTTAAAATTATAAATTTTATTTTTTGCCCATATACTAGTATAACACTATGTGTATGATTTGAAAAATAGCCCAATACCTAAAAATAAGACAATTCGTCCAAGGACTAAAAATAAAAAAAGGGAACAAAAAGACTAAAATCAAAAAAGTAAAGCCCTAAGTTTGCCAAAAATAGAGGGGAGGTCTTCACATGAAAGTGGAGATTTGGGGAGAGTGAGGAAGAGAAGAGATTTTAGAGAGAGAAAGAGAGGTTTTGAGAAAATAGCGAAAAAGAGAAAGAATGAGAGTTCTCATTTCTATTCATCTTCCATCTTCTCATTTTTTTTATTAAGATAGTTCAAATCTCTTACATTTTAGCTTACATTATACTTTATTCATTCTAATTAATCATCTCTCTTCTTCATACTCATGTATTTGATATTTCTTTGTTTCATTTTTCATATGTAGGTTTGTTTGCTCATTCTTTATCATTTCTCCTACTTTTAATCTTAAGTTTTGTTTTCATGTATTGTTTATCTCTCTACAAGTTTGATGATGAGATTTTTTTTTGTCATCAACTGAATCAATGAAAATGAAGATAAAATTTTGAGGGGTGTAAAATTAACTCAATGTGAATCAACCATTTAATGGGTTGAAAGTGTACATTTGATGAAAAGATCTCCTATGATAATTTCTCATACATAAAAATACATAAAATAGAGAGTAAAACCTCTATACAAGATTATGCAAATATTTAAGCTTTGATTTTTTGTATGTTCTTACAAGTCTTCTCTTCTTTTCTTTTTAATTTTTGACCATCATTTTTGTGACACATGTTTGAACTAGTTACCATCCACGATCATTCCTAGCAATGAAGGAAGAAAAGAAAAATGGCAATTAGTGAACTAAGTGGTCCAAAATATAAAGAATTGTATATTTACATTCCAAACAAAAATTATTTCATTTTGAAAGTTTTATGTATTTTCTTTAGTGACACTTCAAATATAAAGCTTCGCATCAATCCTCTATTGCATGTCTTTCTCGACAAGATAACAGATGTGAAATGGAATGACATGGCTTGCCTCAAAACGGGCACATGATCTTATAGGCCAAGCTCAACTCAAGACTGATGTCAAAAAATGAGGAAAGTCAAGTCCTTTTACACTAGCCTTTGAAGGATCCCAATCGTGACAATGAGACACATGGGCGTGCTCCTCTTCGGTGCCCACATGGGAAAATGAGTCCATCAGAATAGGGGAGCCTATGATTGGTGAACTTCCCAAAGAGAAGTATGGAAAGGGGCCTGAAAGATCGTCAGGACCCATTGACCACCTGCTGGAGCAGATGAAGAAGTTAGTCTAGGGTGAACTGACGCTTACCCCCGAGTAAAATGGGAAAGCTCAAGAAGTTCCTCCTAGGGAATAGAGGTGAGGTGTAGAAGAAGTGCACCAAGTTTCGACTAGGTATTGAAGACGGTAGCTCGAGAAGCAAGTGCCCTGGCAATCTTTGGTGCTGCACCTCGACCCTCCCCCCGTCAGAGCAGAAGAATTGATCTCATTTTAAAAAAAGACAGAGGGAAGGGGACAACCAACACCGACTAAGGCTGGCATTGATAAGCTGTGTGTACCAGGAAACGTTCATTGAATAAAAATATTATCTCTTCTACAAAATGCAATTAAAAAGTTAGGACTGGTACGACGATCGAGCCCACCAGTCGGGATTAAAAAGCCGTGTGTGTGTGTTTGCTAAGTATGTGTAAGGTCTTACTTACTAGGCATTAGCTCATTTAGTTTTCTTTAAAATTTTCAAGTGCGAAGTAATTGATAGATGACACATTGTGAGCGGACCAGACTCAATTGAATATTTCATTAATAAAGATTTTCCAACAATGCTTTAGGATGAATTATTCTTTTTAAACTTTTTCCACATTTGAAATAAATGGTTGGTAATTAATTTTTTTCATTATTATTTTATTATTTAAGTACTTTTAATTTAATACTGATAGACGTAAATAAAGAATTTGATTGGGTTTTGTTTTAATATATAAAGAAAAATTATTATTTTATCTTTTCTATTAAATGATTAAGTAATGACTAAGAGGATAATCCTTCTTTGGCTAATAAGGTGTTAGCTAGGGGTGTTACAGGGAGTATTGAGCATTGCTTAAAAGTATTAATGAGTAGGTCTTAGCCCGAGTATTTTTGCCCCCTTCATATATTACACCAGCACACACGTTTTATACACACTAATTAAAGTGCGTGTTAAATATTGTATATAACTTATATATTTAGTGTTATTATAAACACCATATATATTTATGTAAGATACTTTATGTACACATGCTATATATAACATAAATACTATATGTGTGTGTAAGGTAAAAAAATGTTACCGAATCCAAAATGGTCGGCGTGATCAGTTTTTTAAGACCCAACGATTTGGTTGGGTTTGAAAATAACTAAGTTTTCAAGCTGAACCAAATCGAACCAAGTCGGGCCGAAACTCATATATCAAAACGACGTCATGTTTGACCCATTTGTAATTTTCCATATACCCTACTCAATACACTACCGGTTTTCTATCTACCCTTAGTATATAAGCTGAAAATGGGATCAAGTCCTTCTCCTTTCTTCTTCGATCGAGCCCGAGCCTTATCCTCCGTTCTCCTTCTTTGATTGAATCTGCTTCTCCTTCTTTGATCATTTATACTTATCCTTTCTCCTCCTTCAATTCGATTATGCTTCTCCTTTCTCCTCTTTCCCTTCTATTCTACTTCTCTCTCTTTTCTCCTTCTTCCCTTTTTCATCGCGCTCTTGATTTTAGGTCTGAGAAGTGAGAAAGCTTTGTCATTGCATCTCTTGCCCTCTGCCTTCCTTCTCATTTAGCTAATCTCTGCGTCTCTGTCTCTGCATCTGAGATAGTCTCGAAGGTACTTTATGTTTCTTCATTTTCTTTAGCTAATTTATGTTTCTTGGTGATTTAATGTTTCGATTAGGGTTTTCTAAGATATTGTCTTAAAGATATTATCTTGGTGATTTTTAGATTTGTTGAAGATTTGGTGATCCGAGCTTTCTCGACTGTCTTGGTATATTCAATTTAATTCCTGTCCTTAGTGTTCTTCGTCTTTCTTATTTGGGTTCGTCAAAAGTGCATGGTATTTAAGTGTGTTAAAGTTTCAATATTTAGGTTTTATGTTTAAAATTTATTTCTTTGTGTTCTATGGATTCTTGCACTGTTTTATTACAATAATATGAAAGAAAACAAACTGGTCTTTTCTAAGCTTTAATTCGTTTAGGATTCAGATATTTATGAACTTGTTGTCTATTTTAGTATTAATTTTCTACAGAAATTATATCAAATAACAGTTTTCACACACCTTAGAGTTTTGTCAACATTTTTAATTCTTAGATTTCTATCAATTTTATCTTTCTAAAAGCTATAGCATTTTTTAGTAGACATATTTATCTCTATAAAAAATACTTATTTTATTTTTCCCATTTTTATATTAGTTTTTGCCTTATAAAATGAAAATTTATTTATTTTGAAACCAAATTTCAAAAGCATTATTTGATCCCATTTTTTTAAGTTTTCAGATTTCAAAACTTAGTCATTAATTGATCGCAAATTTATTTTGAAAGTCATTTTTATGCTTTCATATTTTTTGAATATCATATATTTCCTTTTTTTATTATATTTGAAATATTATTTAGTTTTGTTTCTATGTTTATGGTTTGAACAATGAAATATAGTACTTGTCATATTGTTCTGATCATCTAAGGTAGTTTTAATACTCATATATAGTATATTGAATTGTGATTGAAATGTGTAATGTTATTATTTTCAAACAAGTTTTGTGAGTGGGTTACTTATCCCGCATAAAAGTAACCATCATCTTCCTATCGTTTAATTAAGTGTTAAATTTCTTAGTTTTCTAATCATGAAAATATTTCACTTTTTTGGATGTTAATAGATATTGACAATAAGAATATGTCATGTTCCTATATATAATAACATACATGTTCATGTTAATTGAATATTTATTTTATTAAAAAAATATAATTAATATAATTATTCATTGACACTGAAAAATTATATTGTTCATACAAACTTTAAATTCGTGTTAATACAAAATTACATGTATATTAAATTTATTCATTTAAGAAATGTACAATTACTGCAAATAATGTTAATATTGAAATTAAGCCACATTAATTACTTATAATTAACCATTTACATGCACGTATGGTTTGATGGTTTATTTTTGTTTGATTCGATCATTTTATGATTTTTATGTGTTTGCCCAACATTCTTGATTGTTGCACTTCCTACACATACATATTATTTAAACATAAATTCTCTCCCAAAATAATATTTGCATAGTTTTTTATTGGAAATAATATTTTTAATGTATGATATATGGATTATTTATGTTAATACATATTCTAATTGACAATAAAATGATATGTAAAAACATGTTGGATGTAAATCCAACTTATGCATTAACCATGTAAACATAACATATGCATGTAAATGACATTTTATTCATCAAACTTTATTTCTCTGATTATTTTCACTAAAAAATTTCAATGTTCAGCAATAATATTTAGTAACCGTAATGAAAATTTAATAGAAACAGTTTACATTGGATGTGTGAATCGTTTAGATAGGGTACTATTGCGAGAAGAGAGGATTTTAGTTGTTTAAGTAATTTAATACGTGAGAGAAAGAAGATTTTGGGAGTGCAAAAATTTGAATATTTTTAGGGGAGAGGATTTTGGAAGTTTAAAGTTGATTCAACTTAGGAAAGAGATAATGATTTTTTTTTTCTAATTTAATGAATGAAATGTAAATTCTTTTTTTGGGAATCCCTGTTTTCCGAATCTATTAATTGAGACTTACATATTTTGTTGAATTTAAAAAACTTGAAGGGTATTTACGGTAGGCTAGATTTACAAAATTTGAATAGTTTAAAAATTTGACAAAAAAAACTAATCTTTTGAAATCCTTGACACAAATTTAATTATGTCTTATAATATTGTTATATAGTTAATTATCCCAATTACAACAAATAGTAGTTTTCATATACTCAATTAGATTTTTGTCAACATTTTTAATTCTTTAGATTTCTATCAATTTTATCTTTTTTAAAAGTTATATATTTGTTTAGTAGACCATATATTACACCTATAATGAAACAATTATTTTTTTAGATGAAAATGATAGACTTTTTTTTGAAAATTCTATCATAATCGGGTAGCTATTATCCATGTCCTTTAATTTATGAGATATGGACAATTCAGTGCTTACTGCTGTCTTTTAAAATAATATATTCTTTAAATAATTTTTTATTTAATATTAAGTCATTTTAAGGGAAATGTATAATTTTTTTGTTTTTTATAGCTAATTAATTAATATTTAAATATATATTCAAGACGTCTATATTTAACTGTGTTATATTATTTAGGGAAAGTGTACTATCCTATGATATTAATTTTTTTAATTTTTTGACTTTTATTCTTTTTTTGTATAAATTAATATCTGGAATTTTTTATGATCCTTAATTAATGTTTGTTTATAATTAATGTAATTATATTCAACAATCCTATTTTATCCATATTTCAGGTAAAATATTCTATATTTAATGAATTTAAAATTTAAAAAGCCATAAATTTCAAAAAAAATGTATCCCTATGTTTATGGTTTGCAATATTTTGAATTAGTAACTGTCATATTTTTCCAGATTTTTTTTTTTTTAGAAGATTTTAATATTTGTTCATATATTTATCTCATGAAGAAATACATGACGGTTTTACTTCTTTTCTCATTTATTAAAGTTCTTCATTTTCAAAGAATTTTGGTATTTGTTACTAATTTATCAGTTTTATATATTTGTATTATGAATACACATGGTAGTACATAGTTTTACATTTTTATTCATGTTAATTGATACATGGCCAGTGATAAAAATTTTATAATTTGACAAAGTAGAAACAATGTAAATACTCATTGACACCAAGAATATAAAAATGTATATATATATATATATATATATACACACACACATAAAGATAAATGTTCATGTTAATACGTAACTGCAGAAAATTAAAAAAACATTACACATTTAAAAAAGTACAATTCCTGTAAATATGCATTGGTATTAAAATTAAGTCATGTTAATTTTGTGTAATTAATTATTTACATGTAAATCGAACTATTTTAGGGAGACTCAAATGATTATTTACACATCATCTAAAAAGTTAATTACACATTAATATTTATCGAACAGAATCAATTTACAAAGAATAGAACCAAATTATAAAACACATATCCAATTTATATAGTATCAAATAACTATTTACACATGTATATATAGATTCTAATTGGTATTGCTAGGTTCATTTGACGGTCCTTCCATCTGTTTTACATTTATTTGTAAAAGAAATCTACATGAACAATTATTTCTTGTTCAAATTCGAGAATATACAACCTAAAATCTATGGTGTAAGTTTAACTAACATGAAGATGCTTTAGCCATGTAAATATGCACGTTAGTGATATCATTTTATACCTAACAAATGATTTTTGAGAGAGAGAGAGAGAGAAAGAGAGAGTGATTTGAGTAGTTTTGTTGAAATTTGAAATAGGAGAGTGAATTTTTTTTCAATAGAGATTTTTTGAAATTTATAATATTTGCTAGTAAATCGAATTACATTAAATTAATAGATTAATTAGTAGAAGTGACTTTTTAAAATTTATAATTTATGAGATTGAAATTTCTTATTTGTTGGAGTTTCCTATTAAATATTTCAAATATATGATCAATAGCATTTATGATATATAAATTACAAAATCTGTAAATTTAAACAAACTTGACAAAAATTTAATGTTTTAAAAAACTTGATAAAAACTCTAATTAGATACTATAACTATGCTAGTTGCCTAAAATATAATGTGCCTATTTGTATATAAAGCCCCAAGCTAAAGTAAACCAACATATGGGCCATGCATCAAATCGTGTAGTCCAAAACCTAGTAATTGAAGAAGTAATTGCACTAAATAGACATGTTTTGAAAGTTGTGTTAAGGGATAACAGGTTTTTCAAAATTTTAAGTAAATAACATATTTTTGGATGCCACATCATCAACCAGCTGCTGATGATTTTCAGTTGACAAAATTTCCCCTCATCGACAAATTATTAGATTTTGTGGGGCCCTATCACTTAATGAGATATCCTTATTTTTGGTAATTTCAGTTTATAATATCATTAATATATATTATTTTAAATTTAAATTAAATCAAACCTTATTGTTTGTTTTTATTCTCCCCTTTTAGTGATTTCGGTTATGGAAATTATCTATTCCATAACCGAATGATTGCAATCCAGATTTGCAGCTGTATTTCAAGGAAATTCACCCAATATTCAGCTATGTTCCGGTTATGGAAATTTATTGATTGGTCAATAAATGTCAATATTTTATTTAGAATAAGACATATAAAAACTATTATTATTGTAAATCAATGATTTATTGATATCAAAATTTATTTTACGAAAATTACATGAAAATCCACCATGGGGTTCGCTCTGTAGATGGATGTTTAAGGAGTATTTTGTAAATTTGGGAAGGTTTCTCAATTTTTTTGTTGATTTTGTGTTTTGATGTTTGATTGAGTTGCGGGTTTGTGCTTTATTTAACAATGTTATCTTTTTATTTTATTAAAAAGGAAGAAAATGGGATAATTAATGATATTATTAAATTAGGAAAATGGTTTTTCTTAATTAAATGGTTTTAACACCGTTCACATTTTTTCTTTTTCTTATCAAAATTTCAATTTTGAATTTTAATTTTGAAATTTTAATTTTAAAATGGGAACGGACTTTTGTAAACAGTTACAAAGTGGCAGGACAATATGGAGAAGGAGGAGAAAATTACAGATGCCATAAACATTAGTTTATAAATTAATTTGTAATTTATTTATTATTATTTTTGGGTTGTGATTAGAATTGAGCTAATATGAAAATTAATTTTAAATGTAAGATTTAATTTTAATTGTGCATCATCATATAATATGTCATATAGAACTAGAGATATGCCAATATCAAATTACCATGTAGCATGTACATGCATCATTATAGATTAATTTATAATGGTTATAATTTAATTAAAATGTGAAATTTATAATGGTTATGATTTAAAATTAAATAAAGGATTTTTAAATTTCATCACATTTTTCAAATTAATAAAAATTATGTTTTGAAAAATAACAAAAAATCTAAAGTTTTTCAAAAACTAAGTGGGAGGGTCGTTTACGTTGAAACGTTCCCAAGATCTCCAACGTGAACTCGATCGTGCCACGAGTAATGGTTTAGAACCGCCTATAGTGGTCCTCTCTTCAATGGGAGAAACTTTAGAGTCATGTCACTTTAAGACATCGAGTTATTTGAGAAGCTAAGACTTCTAAAGGAAGTGGTGGGACAGGGCCGTCTCATAGACAGATTGTTAGTCCATAGCATCTTTTAAGAGTTGATGCGTTGGTTAAGCACTTACACTGAAGCTTATTGGAATCCCCACTTAGGAGCTAGTCAATGGGGTCAAGGTGACTAAAACCATTTGTGATTGGTTAAGCTAGATGTGGAGACTTTTGAGCGTTAACCAAATGAGAAAAGTCTTGATGCGATAAGATATAGTTTGAACTTCATCCCTCGATGAGACAAGCTATCATTTTTCATCGTAACATCATGGAGGAAATATATTTTTAATGGTTTTTTAAATATTTAAGTAGTTGCATCATGCATCATACTTTTTGAAACGACTGAGCATTTATTTACACCACTTTATTTATTCTTTTCGATAATCGTGTCAATATCCCCATTTTCAACTATCTTAAATGCGAACAATATTAACTGGTGATAATTACAGTGATTGGAAACATAATCTTGATATCGTACTAACGATTGAAAAGCACAAGTCCGTGCTCACCATCCCTTGTTCCTTTGAGCCTTTTAGTTAATCGACTCAAGAGGAAAAGGATGCTTATGCTACTTGGCTACGTTTTGATGAGATAGTTAGGTATTACATCTTGGCTTCCATTAGCAATGTGTTGCAACAACATCAGAATTTTGAAACCACCACTGATATGATGTTGAACATCACCGAAATGTTTGAAGATCAGGGTCGTTAAGCCAAACAGGAAGTTGTACGAAACCTTATGATGTAACGGATAAAATCTGTAACTCTTGTCAGGGAACATATGATGTTGATCATTAGTTATCTGAATGATATGAAAATCATAGGTGCTGAGGTTGATAGTGATAGTGAGGTGGATATGATCCTAGACACTCTTCTTGAATCCTTCGAGAACTTCAAACTTTATTATTTGATGAATAAGTTGAGGTAGTTGTTTCCTGAGATTATGAAGGAGTTACAAGCGACTGAGACTTTGTTTCTAAAGGGCAAGAGGAAGACTAGAGAGATAAACTTTACTAAAAGTAAGCCTTCCACCTTTGACGCCAAAAGGAAACACGAGAGGATGTCTGAATAAGGTTAAGAAGCAGAACTCAAAAGTTGCAAATGGTAAGGACACTGCAAGGTGGACATGTTGTGAGAAAAGTGTCATCATTGTGGGTTTACTACCAGGCCACCCTCTCTCTCTCCCTCTCTCTATCACTCTCTCTCACTCTCTCTATATCCTTCTCTCTCTTTCTCTCTCACCCTCATCTCCAACAGGTTCGTCAATGCCCTAATTGCGCTGTACCCTATCTTCTCCTCCACTACCACGACTCCATCGTCCGTGACCTAGCATTTTGATCAAAAAATCCTCAAATTTCTTGATTGAAGCAAATTATCCCCTTACTCAAGAGTGTCTATTTCTTCTCTTTGATAAGTACTCAAGAGAGGTTAAGGTGTATAGATTAAGATATTGATTGAAGAATTCATTATCATGAAGCCATTACAAGTAAGTATCTTGAAATGTAAAAATAATTAGGTTTTTTGTGTGAAATAGACATGCTACTGCAAGTAACAAAATAAGCATGCACTCATGATTCTAATTGATAATTAAAGCATGAAATATGTATTCTATATTGTTTTCCCTTGATATTTATAAATTTTCAAATTTTCATATTGTATAGTTTAACTCTGAAATATATTATCTATGTCGAGCGAGCTAGAAGTTTCATAAGTAAATTCATGTGTAGAAATTTATCTAAAAGCATTGAATGGATTGTATTAAGTAAATTGTAAATTTATAAATGTTATTTGATGATTGATTTTTCTTTTTGGGTTTTGATTTCGGGATTTGTTTGGATACATTGTTTGTGGTGGGTGTCTTAGTACATGGTCATGTTTTTTTCTCAAGCTTTTGATGGGATTTGAAAGTTACTGCTTCTAGTGTCATCTTTTATATGTCATTTCTCTCTGTCTTTCTTTCTGATTTCTTTCTAGTGTCATGCTTGTGAATCATGTCTGAAGATTTTAATTTCAGAAAATTTAACTTCATTTTTCTTTATGCTAATTGAATATTCTAAGTTTAGATTATTTATTTTAGAATCATCTTGTACCTAATTTCTAGTTTCAAAAAACGATGTCCCTAATTTTTCTGGCCTAGACGTTAGATGTGCAAAAAACATCTTTTTTTGGTTATTTAGAGAATTAAAAAATCTTTAACGTCACTCTTGATGAAGAGGCAACCATGTTAAATGTATTTTACTTGTATCTTGATCCATAAGTTATGGTTACCCTCCGTTGCAATTTACAATGTATTTTAATAACTTGTACAGTTGTTTTTACTTCAATTTTATATCCATATTTGATGTGATTCGAAGTATATACTATTGGTTGTCTCATAGAAACACATGTGTTAACTTTCTTTCCTTCAACCTTTTAATGTAGGCCTGAAGTTTGAATTCTTTTAAAGCATGCTAGGAGTGTAAGAGCATCACATATACTTGCTCAAAAAGCTTTTGGAGTTGTATTTGTTTTGTAATTGTGTAGAGTTGATAATAACTATGAGTGTTGTAACATTTGGAGTTATACTTTTTCTGACCAAATAGATTTTCTCTTCTACATTTGAATTGTCCGAAATCATAAAATCTACTTGATCAGAGTAAGTAGATTATAAAAACTACTTGCTCAGACCAAGTAGATTATAAAATCTACTTTGTCTGATCAAATAGATTTTCGCTTCAACATTTTGAATTGTCCAAAATTATAAAATTGATTTATTCACAGCAACTAGATTATAAAATCTTTGGTCTAACAAAGTAGATTTTCTCTTGTATAATTTGAATTGTCCAGAATAGAAAACTCGACATGTGTAGGTCAATTAGATTATAAAATTTATTTAGTCTGACCAAGTAGATTTTGTCTTCCATAATTTGAATTGTCAAGAATCGAAACTCTACTTGCTTTGGAAAATTAGATTATAAAATCTACTTGGTTTTTCCAGACAAATCTTGTCTTCTTTATTTTAAAATGTTTAGAATCAAAGTAGATCACACATTAAATAGATTAATCATCTAGACAAGAAGTAAATCTTAAAGCACATATTTCACGTTAACTTATTTTGTCAATTACATACAAAAGTACTACTTCAAGTACTACTCCAAATACTAAATTTAAATGTACATATTGAACAATAATTTTGAATATACTTCAACTAGCAATTCGTTTTCGATGAATAAACACGTCGATAACATTCTTCCTGCAAAAAGATTCCATTTTTTTTCTGTGTACGCAATATAATAAATTGAGTCCTCTCAAATGAAATTAATAAAGTGAATACTCCACAATCAGACTTGTTAGATGATAAATAACCTCACCAGATACACCCAAATATAGAAAACAGTGTCATCTATCAGATAAGAAAGTAGTAATCTATCATCATTTATGATATAAAGGCTTCCAGTTGTCAAATTTATCTTATTCAAACTCAGTACATACAAAACATGAGGTTATTCACCTAGACTGTTAAATTGAGAAGTCATTATGTTATAGATGGTTGATAGGAAATAATACTTTGTTGAAAAGTGATCCATGACCAAATAATGGGAAATTTTGCATATTAGACAATATTAGGGGTGTTAAGAAATAGCAGATATTTCAGATCTATAGCTAAATTACAACTTTCTTAAATAGTCAATAATTTTAGATAAATATGTCCCTCGTCTAAAAATAACACCCCCTTTATTTTTCGGTAAATCAATTATTGAAACATGACAGACTTAATTGATAAACTCTATAAATAAAGAAATAATAGTTATCAATGGAATCAAACCGTAATTAACATATAAACCGCTACTTTCTTATTTTCTTTGAAAAATATTTTATTTACATTTAAAAAGAAATCAACTTAAATTGATAAAAAATCGACAATAACATGGTGAAAATTTGATCAATGAAATAAATTATTTATAATAAATTGATATATAATGCTTTTTTGTATGGTTACCATTGTAAATCATAAGAAAATATGTGGTATACTTGAATCAAGTATGTCATACATTAATGCTTTAATTGTTAAATTACAATTTCCATAAATAATAATTAACATGATTAATGAAAAAAAATAAAAACGAGCACTTCTCACCTTCAACGTAAAAAGCGAATTCAATAATAACTTTCCAAAAATACATTAATCGATAAGATATTTAAATTTTGAATTCATACAATCAAAAATCATAGAAACAATTGGAAAAGTAAATAAAAAAACTAACTATTGTTATGAAAAATCCTACTTAATTATTTTAATTAACTATTGTAAATAACAAATAATCTCAAATGTTAATCAATCATCCGAAAACAAAAAGAAAAATTAAAAACTATAAAATGTTGGTTAATATATCTTAGTAAATAATATGTAAATGAGTGATACGTGTATCTATTATGTAAGTTATAAATGATTTATGGTTTAACTTTGTTGACTTAATTACCAAAAAACTTAAAATGCAAAAAATCTAATTGCAGTTGTCATAAATACCGACAAAATTTAACATGTCCAAAATCTCGCCTGCACTAACCTAAAAAATTGGTAATCAAATTTAACTTCCACCGATCAAATTTATACTACATTAATTCAAATAGATTAGTTTTTGAATTCCACCGATCAAATCTGACTGAAAAAATGGAAAATTAAAAAGACTTAAACTATGGTTATGGATACTACTTTAACTATAGTGAATAGTAATTAACATAACTTATCAATCAATTATCAATATGTAAAAGTCAAATAAATCAAGAAACCCTCCAACCGAATATTAAGAATTTTGGTGATAGATATATGATTGATTATGATTGATGAATTATATATGAATATTTTCTGTTTTTGTTTCAAGATTTGGTGTACTATTGACTCCAAATATATTTTTACGAAAATTACATTAAAATCAACCATCCAAACTCAATACTGAAAAAAATAGAAAATAATGAATAATTTAATATTTCAATATATAATATATTGTATGAGAATAAAACTATATTTTGATATATAGAAATGAATGATTTAAAATGATAACCGATGATATATGTATTATTCTAGGTGAACTATTGACAATTTATTGATCAACCAATATGTTTAGTGTTTCATAAAATAGGCGATCTATTTAAAATATGTACAATAGGTGATCTATTTAAAATATCTACACAATGATTTATTCCTAATAAGAAAATATGTTTTGAAACATATACCATCGAATGAAATGAAAAATATTGCTTTAAAACATGAGATAGAAAACGAGTTCTGAACGCACAAGGATAAAGGATTATCACAAACAAAAGAAAAATAAGTACGTACGAAGAAAAGTGTTCGGGTAAAAGTGAAAAAAAGTTGTACCAACAAATTATAACCAAAATACGTAACATATATAAATGATTAAAACTCAAATGACATTGAAATCAAAAAATTATCCTCCTCTACTTTCAATATTTATATTTATCTATGTACATACTAACACTGCCACTCCAGAGCATAATCTCAGTCTCCTACAGCTCATGCAACAATTGGAGAAATACTGGATGAAACCGAGCACCATTTGAAATCCATAAATCATCTACTGAACAACACATAACTACTCTTGGACAGCATATCTACAAGTAACAATACTGATGTTTATATTGAAACAAACTGTCGCAACATGCGTGCGACGCGGAGGAACACTTTCCTCTGTTGCACCACCTTTTGGTTTTTTTTTGTTTTTTTTTATAATATTATATATTATAATATAATATAATAATAATAATAATATTATTATTAAATAAATAAATAAATAATTGAAAAAAATGATGAAAAATAAATAATATATTTTTTTAACATAAATACGTCTATTTTTTTTACTACTTAGTCTACTAATTGTCATTTTTCTTTCTTTCACTCATTAGTCATTGCTAATCAAATAGCAAAGGGGATGATCATGGATGATAATTAGTTCAAACAAGTGTCACAAAATGATGAACATAATATTTTAAAAAAAGAAAAGACTTTGTAGGAAAATTGAAAATTTCACAACTTAGATATTTGCATAATCTTGTATAGAGATTTTACTCTCTATTTTATGTATTGTTATGTGTGAGAAAATTATCCTAGGGGATCTTTGCATCAAATGTACCCTTTCAATCCATTAAAAGGGTTGATTCACATTCGGTTAATTTTTTCACCCCTCAAAAGCTTTATCATCCTCATAAATTCAGTTGATGACAAAGACATCTCAATATCCAACTTGTAAAAAAATCATCAAAGCATGAAATTAAAATGTTAAGATTTAAATGAGGAGAAATGATAAAGAATGAACAATCCACTTATGTATAAAAAATACAAAAGATATCAACTACATTCATATGAAGAAGAGAGATGACAGAATATATTATGAACAAATGTACCAAACAATTAAGCTACCTTGAGAAAAAGAAATGGAAGAAGATGAAGATAATAGAAGTGTAGAACCTCTTCCTCTCTCTAAAATCACCTCTCTTTCTCACTCCAACTCCTCTCTTTCTCACTCTAAAAAATGACTTCCCCTTTTTTTTTGCTCTCCCAAAAGACATCCACTTAAGTGAAGACTTCATTCCTATTTATAGGCAAAATTAGGGTTTGCCTTTTTTACTTTTAGTCTTTTTTTCAATTTTTATTTTTTTAGTCCTTTTTTTCTTCAATATTTTCTTTTTAGTCTTTGGACCACTTTTCTTATTTTAGTATTGGATTAGTTTTCAAATTATACATATAGTCTTGGATTATTATAAAAGCCAAAATATAAAGCATGTATATTTCATGTATTAGGCCGGATAAAATACGGTATCTACAGCTGCCCCCCTTTGAGCACGCTTCTGATCTCAGAACGTGTACAAAGGCGTAGATAAGTATTTTGATCGGTACAATAATATATGAAATAGGGAATAGAAACCTCGACTAAATAAGGCTCTATGAGATGGAGCGAAATGGACCTGGATAGACACAGGCTTCGACTTCGCTCAATGCGGGTTCGATTTAATTGAGATATTTAAAATGGACCAGGCGCTGACACCGGGCTTCGACCGCGACGAAGTCAGGTTCGATTTAACCGAAGATATTTGAAAAAGAAAACGAACCTGGGTGGATGCATACTTCGACCTCGACTCAATTCGGGTTCGATTTAACCACATTAATTGAAAAGGAAATGGACCCGGCGCTGACACTGGGCTTCGACCTCGACATCAATTCGGGTTCGATTTAACCACATTAATTGAAAAGAAAATGGACCCGGCGTTGACACTGGGCTTCGACCTCGACTCAATTCAGGTTCGATTTAACCACATTAATTGAAAATGAAATGGACCCGACGCTGACACCGGGCTTCGACCTCGACTCAATTCGGGTTCGATTTAACCACATTAATTGATGTTGAAGTTGACTTATGCAAGTCTCATGACAACAAAAGCTAGACTAATGCATGCTTTAAATGTTGGAAGGTCATGTGTGAATTTCAAAAGAATATCATTAAGTGATTCATGCACCTGAATTTGTCAGAACAACTAATGTGGTGTATGTCTATACATTATAATTCTTGAACATAAATGTAAAGTAGTGATTTTGAATGCGTGCATGCTATGCATGATTGTGAACCTTTATAAAAAAAATTATATAATTATTTTTAACCATATCTAACACCCTTTAGAACAATCACTTGGCCTAGGATCATGGACTCACAATGAAGTATCGAGCATATTTTTAGGAAAATGATACATCCTTATTTATTAGTTTATGCCCCAATATTTGGCTCCATGTCAGTGGTGAATAATCTCTCTGCTTCTCTTCTGTACTTTTAATTGGGTAATCCTCCAATTTCACTTTAGCCTTTGTCATGCGCATATTGACCTTCCTCGTGATGATTTTTTAGATTTTACTTTACAATCAGGTCACCATTCTTAGTTCCAATTTTTTTTAATTAGCTTTCAACTAACCGAGTTTATTCTTCTGAGTTATTTCAAGAGTAATTAATGATATCTTAGAACTGAGAGGAATAAGAATAATGGAAATAAAGAGAAGATGAAGTATATGTATTTGTCAACTGGGAAAGAAAGAAGAAGAAAAAAGCTCTTCATTGATGATGAATAGTGTTTACAAACGATGGTTTGGAAAAAGAAAAGAGAAGAAAAAAATGTAAGAAGAATTTCTCCAGTATTCGAGACAGCTTTAGCATTTTTTTAACTTCATTTTCCCATACTTAGAGTGGTCAAATGAAGTACTTCTTGACTGCATCAGAATTAACCGTGTGCGGTAAATCATCTCCATCCATGTTTGTTAGCATGAGAGCTCCTCCCGAGAAAGCCTTCTTGACAATGAAAGGTCCCTCATAATTTGGGGTCCACTTCCCTCGGTGATCCTTTTGATATGAGAGTATCTTTTTTAACACCAAGTCTCCTTCTCGGAAACATCGGGGACGCAATTTTTTGTCATATGCGTGCATCATTTTTCTTTAATATAATTGCCCTCTACATCATGCAGTCAATCTTTTTTTCTCGATGAAATTTAATTGCTCATGTCATGTCTGTACCCACTCTGCTTCTTCTAATTTCGCCTCCATTAAGACTCTGAGGGAGGGAATTTCCACCTCAATTGGAAGGACTGCTTCCATGCCATATACCAAAGAGAATGGTGTTGCTCCAGTTGATGTTCGGACTGATGTGCGGTACCCATGCAGTGCAAACGGGAGCATCTCATGCCAATCTTTATAAACCTCTGTCATCTTCTCTATGATCCTTTTTATGTTCTTATTGGCTGCTTCCACTGCTCCGTTCATTTTCAGACGATAAGGAGACAAATTATGATGTTTAATTTTGAATTACTCACATAATTCTTTCATCATCTTGTTATTTAAATTTGTCCCATTATCTGTGATGATCCTTCCAGGTAGACCATATCGACAAATTATCTCCTTTTTAATAAACTTAACAACCGCACTTCTGGTTACACTTGAATAAGAACTTGCCCCACCCATTTGGTAAAATAATCTATAGATACCAAAATGAAGCGATGCCCGTTAGAGGCTTTGGGTGTGATGGGACCAATGACATCTATGCCCCACATAGAGAACGTCCAAGGCGCGATCTTTACATGTAAAGGGGATGCGGGTACGTGAATTTTATCCGCATAAATTTGACATTTATGACATCTCCTGACGTACTTGATGCAGTCAGATTCTAGAGTTAACCAATAATATCCCGCTCTCAAGATTTGTTTGGCCATCATATATCCATTAGCATGAACTCCACAAATTCCTTCATGAACCTCCTCTATGATTTGATTCGCTTCCCTTGCATCAACACATCTTAAGAGCACCATATCACGATTTTTTTGTAGAGTATTTCACCATTCAAGAAGAAACTCATGGACAATCTTCTAATAATGCGTTTATCATTCTCAGAAGCCTTGGATGGATATTCTCCATTCTTTATATATTGTTTGATGTCGTAATACCAAGGTCTTGTGTCTAGCTCTTCTTCAATGCTCATACAGTGAGCAGGAAAATCTCGCCTATCAATTTTTATGGGTTGAACTTCTTCCTTAAAGTTTGCAGCAAACATGGACGCTAGAATTTCCAGCGCATCTGCGATTTGATTATTCTCTCTGGGTATATGGTCAAATGAGATCACTTCAAAAGTTCTACTTAACTTAGTGACATGTTTTTATAAGGTATTAGCTTAGAGTCTATAGCTTCCCATTCTCCATTTAGTTGTCGTATCACCAATAGCGAAACTCTGTACACTCGAAGCTTCTTTATCTTCATATCACAAGCTACATGAATTCCCATGGAACATGCCTCATATTCTGCCACATTATTTGTACAGTCAAAGCATACTTTTGCCGTGAATGGAAAAAAAATTTCTTTAGGTGATATGAGGATTGCCCCAATTTCATGTCCTACATCATTAGATGCACCATAGAATAACATTGTCCACAATTCTAAGTCTGCAGATTCTTCTTCATTTTTTAATATGACTGAAAGGCTCTCATCAGGGAAATCAAACTTCATAGGCTCATAATCTTGCATTGATTGATCTGCCAGATAATTAGCAAGTACGCTTTCTTTTATTGACTTCCTCGTGACATAGACAATATCATATTCTGTGAGTAACATTTGACATTTAGCAATCCGTCCAGAAAGTGATGGCTTTTCAAAGATATACTTGATAGGGTCCATCTTTGAAATTAACTAAGTGGTGTGGTATAACATGTATTGTCTAAGCCGATGAGCAACCCAGGCCAATGCACAACATGTTTTCTCCAACATCGAATAATTAGCCTCATAATTTGTGAACCTTTTGCTTAAATAGTATATTGCTTGTTCTTTCCTTCCAGAAGCGTCATGCTGACCAAGTACGCAACCCATGGATTTTTCTGTTACTGTAAGATACAAAATGAGTGGACGCCCTGGAGTTATAGGAACAAGTATGGGTGGATTTTGCAAGTATTGCTTGATCTTCTCAAAAGCAATTTGACAATCATCATTCCATCCTTCTGTATCACTTTTGCGGTGAAGTTTAAATATAGGTTCACAAGTTGCAGTTAGCTGTGAGATGAAACGGGCTATGTAATTTAATCTTCCCAAGAAACCTCTAACTTCCTTTTGAGTTTGAGGTGGTGGCATATCAATGATGGCTCGAACCTTATCAGGGTCAACTTTTATTCCTTCCTTGCTCACGTAAAACCAAGTAATTTCCCTGAAGACGTTGCGAATGTACATTTTGTCGGGTTAAGCTTTAACTGGAACTTTCTCAACCGTCTAAATAGTTTTCGTAGAGTGACCGTATGATCTTCTCCCCGACGTGATTTGGCAATCATATCATCAACGTACACTTCGATTTCTTTATGCATCATATCATGAAACAATGTTACCATTGCCCACTGGTAAGTTGCCCCTGTATTCTTCAGACCAAATGACATAACCTTATAGCAAAATGTACCCTCACAAAGTTATAAAAGTCATCTTTTCACGGTCTTCAGGAGCCATTTTGATTTGGTTATACCCTTAAAAACCATCCATGAAAAAGAAGGTTGAATGTCCTGCAGTGTTATCTACTAAGACATCGATATGGGGCAATGGAAAATTATCCTTGGGGCTTGCCCGATTTAAATCTCTATAATCGACGCACACCCTTACTTTCCCATTTTTCTTCAGCACTGGGACTATGTTAGCAACCTATTCAAGATATTTTGCTACTTCTAGAAAACCCGCATCTACTTGCTTTTCAACTTCTTCTTTGATATGTACCAGCATGTCTGGTTTCATTTTCCTTAACTTTTGTCGCACTGGTTTACTTTCGGGCATAAGTGGCAAATGATGAACCACGATATCAGTGTCAAGACCCGGCATATCTTGGTAAGACCATGCAAAGACATCAATATACTCTTTGAGTAAGTCAATTAATTCTCGGTGGCCTTGGCTTGTCATAGAAGTGCCGATTTGAACTTTTTTCGTCTCTCCCTCCAATCCCAAATTTATCACCTCCGTTAACTCTTGATATGGTTAAGTTATTTTTTCATCTGACTCTACCATTTTTAACATTTCCGGAGATGGTTCGAAATTATCCTCGTCACTTTCACCTGACTCTACGCTAAGAATGGGATTGTCAAAGTTGTTGCTTATGTTCTTGTTTTCAAAATCACCGTTCTCGAACCTGAATCGGATTATTGGATGAAAAGAAGGCGAAAGAAAAAAAATAAAAATAAATAAACAATGCATGAGTATGGACAACATTTCAGAAATGGAAAAAGAAAACATAAAAGGAAGAAACAAAAAGAAACTAGAATTATATTTATCATCAGTAAAAGGAGACGAAATAAGTTTTTAGATTTTCATTCAAAAAGATGACATGAAATAGACGAGAACATAGGCCTATAACAATGAAATCCCTAAGGCATTGGGTATAATCATTAGAATTTTGGCATGAACACATTACTCTTGAAAATTCTCGAGAAGCATTGGTAGTTCGGTGACGTCCCAATTGTTAAGTTCATGATTTGAATCGTATCGAAAAACCAAGTCATCTGTACTTGAACTTGATGATTTTCCAAGGATTGTGGATATTGAAAGCTCGGCGATATCATCTTCAAGGTTGTACTGCTCTACTATAACCGGTTCTTCGAATGAAATTCCCCCACTTCTAAAGGATTTAGAAATATGGGGTATGATTGCCATTTCCACATCGAATTCCCTATTTTCAAGCCTAGCAATCCTCTTTTCTTTCTTTTGAGCTTCCACTCTCCCTCTATCAGCCTTGTTCGGTCTATATCCAAGTCCAAACCTTTGCTCATTCTTATCCCAGTCAATTAACTTTTTTATGCCTTGATGCTCACTCCCGAGTCCCTTACCTGGCTGGTATCCCCCTTTGATCATCGACCTTGCAACCATCTGAGATGCTTTTGATAGGTATGGCGTTGGAGAGGGTTTCCCACTAGCAACAAGCGTGGTGTTCGCAATCTTAAATGATCGAAACGAGCACTCTAATGCTTCCTCTGCCGTCTCGACATATGGCATGGTGGCTGGCTTGGATACCAAAAAATCTTCTTCCCCATATATACAAATGAGTTTATGATCCATTATGAATTTCAGCTTCTGATGTAAGGAAGAAGGTACTGCCCCAGCAGAGTGAATCCATGGTCGACCCAAAAGGAAACTGTACACTAGATTTATGTCCATCACTTGGAAAACAATATTGAATATGCATGGTCCAATTCGAATAGGTATCTCTATGTCTCCGATTACTTCTCTTCGGGTGCCGTCGAATGCTCTTACTATCATCATGCTCGGCCGCATATGTGTCGCGTCCACTGGGAGCTTTGCTAGTGTGGATCTTGGCATTACATTTAAAAATGAGCCATTATCAATCAATACTTTTGCAACAATATAATCCCTACATTTTATGGATATATGTAAAGCTCTGGTGTGCCCAGTACCATCGGCCGGGATTTCATCATCTGTGAAAGTGATAAAATTTGGTGCAGTAATATTTCCCACGATTCCACTCAACTTCTCCACCGTAATGTCATGACAGACATATGCTTGATTCAAAACCTTCAATAATGCTTGGCGATGTGGTTCAGAATTCAGAAAGAGTGATAGTAAGGATATGCGAGCAGGTAAATGATTAAGTTGTCCAATCACCTTATACTCGCTTTGCTTGCTGAGCTTAAAAAATTCACATACTTCTTCTTCAGACACTTCTCTTTCTTTCTCCGTACCTCTTATTATATTTGGGTCTATCACTTGGCCGCCATGCATTTCTCCTTGGAATTCATTACCATTGTCGCCTTCTTTGGCCTTCCCTTTCCTTTACTTTTCAAACACATCGCTTTTATCCATTTTCAAAACTTCTGGCGTGTAGCATCTTCCACTCCTCGTCATCCCACCTACTCCTGAAATATTAGTTATGGGGAGATCGAGGTCAGACGGATTTAGCTCTTGAGTTTTGTCGTTACTGCTTGTAATAACCTCATATCCGTACATCCATGGTACTGCTCTTAAATCTTTGTAAGCAAACACACCCGGTATTTGAATGGTGATTGGCATCAGAGCATAAGACGTAGTGGTGCGAGTTGACTTTTCCTCGTAATGTATTGTGAGAGGTTTTAGGATATAGGATGACATTTCAACATTAACTTCAGATGATTCTTTAGTTATCATGAGGACTAAAGAGTCATCTTCTTGGTATTCTGTTTCTCCTTTATGACTTATTGTAAGTATCTTTGCATCCAACAACTTTTGCACTTCCTTTTTAAAATCAGCACACTCCTCAATTGTATGCCCCGTCACCTTCTTATGAAACAAACAATCGAAGTCATGCATAGGCTTCCTAGAAACGCACTCATCCTCTGAGCGTGTTGGGTAGGTGTACCCTGCTCTAGAAAGAAGATGGAAAAGTGTTTCCATTGACGTGCTGACATCTTCCACGTCCTTCTTTCCATATGAAAAATATTCCTCAATTGCATTCACGGCAGGATTCCTATGATTTGGTAGAGGGTTGGAATTGATATCTGGATTCCCATTTGCCTTTTTGAAATTCAACCATCCAGCCTTGATCAGTGCCTGTACTCTACCTTTTAATGCCGTGCAATTCTCAGTCGAATGTCCCACTGCCCCAGCATGATACTCACAGCGAGCAGTCGGATCATACCACCTTGGGTATGATGGTTGTAGAAGTTCATAAGGAATTGGCACCAATTGATTATTCCGTATCAATTGAGGTAAGAGTTCTGTATATGACATGGGGATTGGATCATATTGGATAAAACGTTGATTATTTCTATTTCCCCTCAGAGGCTGATCAGCCTGACCAATATTTTACTGATGAGCCGGTGGTCTGAAACCGGGTCTTGAGTTATTTTGAAATGTTGATTGTTGAGAGTGATAATTGTACGGAATTTGTGAGGTATTAGCCACATATGATGTCGTAGACTTGGGTCCTCCCCCATACTTTGAAAATCCTGATCTCGTGTTCACAGCTTGTGATAGGTACCCGAAATTGATCATCTGCACATCCCCTTCATTTCGCTTCAATGGAGACGCTTTCTGCAGTACATAATAAGGTGACTTCTGGGGCACGTACTACCATCATATTTTTCAAACTCAGGTAGTTTGAATTTATGTGGGATGTTCCCATCAGGGACCAAACATAATTGGGTGGCATCAATGGTACTGTATACATCAGATCCTTCAATAGCACGTAATCTCTCCTCCAGAAAGTCCAATTTATCCTTCGATCGTGGGTCATCACTTGGCTTGGTAATAGACTTATGCATCTTTGGGTCATCAACATCGGTTATGATGATTGGATCATTAACGAGTTCGCCTTGTGGAGTGAAAACTTGGTTGTGACCACATGCCATTGCGGATGGGTTGTATCCAGTTTTCCCTGTCTGCATTGTTTCTTGGACATTTGGAAATGGATGATGTTGGATATTTATTGATGGTGAAGCGTGTTGAAATTGGTCAACCTGATGACATTGATATGTTGGAGTGAACCCAGGAGGGTAAAGTGGAGTATCGTTTGGCAGTTGATTTTGTGATGATTGAGCCCCTTGCGGATTTTCAAAACAGGCCTTTCCCTTACTTGCGGCCAAGTGTTCGAGGACTTTAGCCATTTGCTCTTTTATCTCCCTAATCTCTTCCTTCATTTCCTCTCTGATTGCTCTCTTTCTTGCTCGTCCATGACCCTAACTTGAGCTCGAGTTCGATAGGGATGTCGAAGTTGTCGGGCTATCTTTGGAAAATTTCTTTAAAATAAAAATAAAGCAATGAGATGTAGATTTTTGCTAATAAAAAGAAGAACTAATGAGAGTAAACTTATGCATGAGAAATGATACGGCGCAAAGTGAAAGTTCTAAAGTAATCAATTTCATTCAATTAGTAGAGCCATCCACTACATTTGAGTATGTGGAAGTCAATTACATTACTTCATAACATGAGTTCATACAAAACGACCAAAATGACCCAAATCCCGGTTGACTTCTTCCAAAAATTTAGACAAGTTCTCTCCATTAGGATGGATCGGCAAGACATTTTTCTTCAAAAATGAAGCTTGTTCCGCCAAATTGCCCGCTCTCACAGCCATGCCTTTAAGCCATTCCACAGCTTGCCTAGATCGTTGTCGAATTGAGTTGTACTCTTGTTGTAGCAACTGATAATCATATCTCAGTATATCAACATTAGCGTCATTGTTTCTTGCCAACCTTTCTGCCACGTTCTGATAAGCTCTAACTTGGTGCTCAAGGCTTGCGATGACTTTCAATAATTCTTCAGAATCATTTGTTGACTCAGTCTTTTTAACTTTTTGATTCTCTAAATCAACTTGCAAATTATCAACGATTCGCCGTAAGGCGTCATATTGCTCTTCTAACTCGACGATGTACGCATTTTTCTTATCAACAGTTCCCTTTACCTCTTTTAGAATTTCTCGTACAAGTTTATTTTCCCTCTCTAACTTCATGATTTGATCCTCTTGTTGTAGATTACCCCTCGCAAGTTCTTATTATCTTCCGCCATCTTTCTAATTTTGTTGCCCAATTGGCGAGTGTCAGTTCCCAACTCTGAGTTTTTCCGCTTTAGATACGCCTGACCCTCAACCTTATTTCTTAACTTTTTGAGTCGTTCTTCAGCTTCGATTATGTGTTTCTCAGACAAATTCACCTCGACTGCTAGTCGTCTGTTTTCTTCCAAAAGGGCTAGAACTTTTTGACGCTCCTCATATAACTCATCTAGCTCCTCCTTTTTAGCAATCTTTTGATGAACTTCCAGTGATTTGGCTGATGGTACATCCTCAATTGGTAAGACAATAATTATTTTGTTTCTACTCTCAAGCCATGCTTCATACTCCTTTGTGCAGTTCATGTGATTCTTTTCATTTCGCATCCTTCTTGTTATTTTCCAAGATCTAATCAGTTGCTGTAGTTTTAGTTCAATTTCTTGAGAATCGTAACTAACCTCAACATCCTTCAATGCATGCGTAGTGGGGACAAACTGTCTCATGTATAATTGACGGAGTGCCATTAGCGGAGCATAACTAGTACAACCCCATGGTTTCGGGAGTAGAACCCATTGAAAATCACCACATCTGTAGATCATTGGTGTTAACGGAATCCAATGGGCTTTCCAAATAACATCCTCATCTTTCAACTTGGATAGGTATGAGAGTCAAGCCCTTTTTTTGGGAAACTGCGGATTCCATTTGGCCATTCCAAATTCTGCAATAGGGATCCTCGTCTTCATCCATGGAATTGAGAACTTAACTTGAGGACACTTGAAATCTAGCAGACATCTTAGATGGCTGAGAATCCAAATACACAAAAGAGTTGAGGAGCCGATGAACTTTCCTTTTCCAGACACTCGGATGTGATTCAAAGAACGGATAGTCTCAGCGAGAATTGAGATAACAGGGTTAACACCATGTTCGACTTGAAGGAACATTTTTATCACTTTATCATCCATATAACCTTGGATCTTTGGAAATAATACGGCGCCATAAATACACAGAGCATAAAGAGTCACGCATTTATCCTCGTTCAAGAAATTCTGGGTGAGATCTAAGAGGTAATCCAACGGCACACACTCATTTCCCCCTTTAATTTTCAAACTTTTCTCAATCTCAGAAGCATGGACAGTACCCAAGAGCTTAGACAAAGCTCTCTTCAACGTGAGCTTTTTGTCATAGTTATAAACTTTGTCGGCATTTTGCAATGGGACATTCAGTAGTGCTTGATATTCCTCAATTGTGGGAGTAAGATCAATTATTCCGAAGGTGAAACATCTATAATGAGGGTCCCAGAAATGCATTAAAGCTTCAAGGACGGGAACGTTGACTACAATGTACAATAGATAAGCTATGTGACCATATTTTCCGACAAACAAACTTTTCTGCACTGATGAAAAATCCTCCCATATCTTCTTCAACCTCTCCAAGTCAATGCGTGAGAACTTTATCTTAGTAATTGATGGTAGAAGAACAACGTCTTCCTTTTTCAAACAATCTCCTTTATGTTTCTGCGATTCCTCTGACCATTGGGCTACCGTAACTTGATCTTCTATCACACTCGAAGTGGGAGTCATGGTCTCTAAAATATGAATGAATTGAATACTTCTTTACAATCCCATTACGTAGCATTATGCATGTATGCAAAACAGAAAGATGAAGTTAGAAGTAAAACAATGAAGAGTAGACATGTTTAAGTGACACAAGACATATATACATGCATAAAATTGATCATGATTTTAGCAGAAATCTAACGTTGGTCATGATGTGGGCTCTAAAAACATAATACATGTGCGGTTGGGATCTAAAAATCTCTTAATAGGCTCCCAGGTTGTCCACACTGTTATGTGAATAGAGTAACAGGGGCCCCCAAACGGTATCCCGAAAGGGTCGACCTGAGTGAGAACTTTCATGAGCCTGCATGGGAACCTCAATTCCACGAAGGCATTCCACTACTCATTCTCGCTAATCCTAAAGGGAAAGCCCTGGTATAAGGCTAGTGTGTATGTGTGAAAGTAAAAATTATGTAAAAAAATATACTTCGTAAAAAAAACTTATGTACAACTACAGTCACGAAAAAATTAATAAATCATATAAACGAAACAAGAACCAATACAAAAGGATAACATAGGATGAAATTTTGGCTTGACTCTCTATTGATCTAAAGATGGTTAGACCAATTGTTAAGGTCCCCAGCGGAGTCGCCAAGCTGTCGCAACGTGCGTGCGACGCGGAGTGGCAATTAAAAATTTTATTTTTTAAGGAAAAAGAAATTTGGAGTCGCCACCAATCATTTTAGGGTGTGATTGGTCAATTATAAAATGGTTACCAAATTTAATCAAATGCTATCCAATTTTTTATTTTAAGGCAAAGGTTAAATAGATTCATTTTTTGAATGTCCCATTTGATGCATCTTGTATCATAGAAATGAACAAAATAAATTACTTTTAATGGGTGGTTCAAAGACCATTGAATAAAAATTGTATTCTTATATCATTTTAAATCAAAGCATTATTAGAGTTACTCTCGGTATCCCAAGAATAACTCCTCACCTCAGTAGTTCGAGAAGTTTGGTATCCCAAAAATCTCAAAGTCCATCGTCGGCCTTTTTTAAGGAAAATTAAATAATAGAAGGAACAAAATCTAAATCTAATTATTAAAATTATAATCCATACATACATGAACATTAATTATAATAATAAGAGAATAATGTAAGAATCGCATTATAAGCATGACGATGCAAGAATGCTAAATAAATAAACATGTAAAGGAAATTAATGTTAATAATTACAACAAAATGGAATTAAAAGAATAGAGATAAGTTATAGGATGTCAAATTGTAGAAAACATAAAATGTTGAGATTATATAAAACATACAAAAAATGCAAGAATAAAGTAAAAATACTATATTATGTAATGCAACTCTTGCTGCAACAGAGGAACACTTTCCTCTGTTGCACCAATTTTTGTTTTTTTTTATTTTTTATAATATTATATATTATAATATAATATAATAGTTATAATAATAATATTATTAAATAAATAAATAAATTGAAAAAAATGATGAAAAATAAATAATATATTTTTTAACATAAATATGTCTATTTTTTTTACTACTTAGTCTACTAATTGTCATTTTTCTTTCATTCCCTCATTAGTCATTGCTAATCAAATAGCAAAGGGGATGATCATGGATGATAATTAGTTCAAACAAGTGTCACAAAATGATGAACATAATATTTAAAAAAAAGAAAAGACTTTGTAGGAAAATTAAAAATTTCACAACTTAGATATTTGCATAATCTTGTATAGAGGTTTTACTCTCTATTTTGTGCATTGTTATGTGTGAGAAAATTATCCTAGGGGATATTTGCATCAAATGTACACTTTCAACCCATTAAAGGGGTTGATTCACATTTGGTTAATTTTTCCACCCCTCAAAAACTTTATCATCATCCTCATAAATTAAGTTGATGACAAAGACATCTCAATATCCAACTTGTAAAGAAATCATCAAAGCATGAAATTAAAATGTTAAGATTTAAATGAGGAGAAATAATAAAGAATGAACAATCCACTTATGTATAAAAAATACAAAAGATATCAACTAAATTCATATGAAGAAGAGAGATGAACAAAATATATTATGAACAAATGTACCAAACAATTAAGCTACCTTGAGAAGAAGAAATGAAAGAAGATGAAGATAATAGAAGTGTAGAACCTCTTCCTCTCTCTAAAATCACCTCTCTTTCTCACTCCAACCCCTCTCTTTCTCACTCTAAAAAATGACTTCCCCCTTTTTTTTGCTCCCCCAAAAGACCTCCACTTAAGTGAAGACTTCATTCCTATTTATAGTCAAAATTAGGGTTTACCTTTTTTACTTTTAGTCTTTTTTTCAATTTTTATTTTTTTAGTCCTTTTTTTTTCAATTTTTACTTTTTAGTCTTTGGACCACTTTTCTTATTTTAGTATTGGATTAGTTTTCAAATTATACATATAGTCTTGGATTATTATAAGAGTCAAAATATAAAGCATGTATATTTCATGTATTAAGCCGGATAAAATACGGTATCTACACAAACCTTTAAGAAAAGCCTAACCTTCTCATTAGTATACCTTTCCTGTGTACAAACACTTCTAAGTTCTAGCTTTCATTCAATATCAGAATGAAATTGGACTTACTCTATTTAAATATTTAAAGCAAACATGATAAAAGTAGCCACTGAAATCCAACAGTATCAATAATCAAGATAGGAATACTAATCGCAGGAATAACAAATCCAACCCAACCAACACTCTTGCAAAGCGAAGAAGAAATACAAGAGCTAAACATGCCCATTACTTAAATAATTTCATAAACATAATCTTTGAGATAAAATAAGCCAAAAGAATGAAGCCCAATTAAGTAGAAAAAGCAAAGGAAAAAATACCAGGAAGTAGTCGAGCGATAGTTATCAGAACAGATTCTACCCCGTCTATAACTACATACATTTTATGCATAGTTATCTAGGTAACTGCATACATTTTTTTATACTTATCTAGGTACATCTGAGGTCAGTGATGGAGGTACAATATCTATCGATTTTGCTGATAGTTTTGAATTACAGAGAAACAGAGTTCCATTGCTCAGTGATGGTGAGCTACTATCTAGGCAGAAGAAAATTATGGATTTCAAAAAAAACCCATCAAAACGAAGCTCAAATTTACTACGAATGCAGTAAGAAAAGAAATCTTTCTCACTTACAAGCAAAATCATAAATGAAATGTATTAGAGGAGAATCCGCTTCCCCTGATTGTGACCAAGAAAATAGTTGATCTCCATTATTCTAGCTCCTATCACTAATTCACCTTAATTATAGGAGATTGCCGTTTATCGTATATATTTAAATTATTTCCTTGTTTATAGTTGTACAATTTTATTGTATAAATAAAGATCACCTCATAGCATTTACGCTTGGGGCATTTCCTTTACATGGTATTAGCCAGTTGGTCAAATCCTTGCCGAGATCTTTTTTTTTTTCAAACTTTCATGGATGATCCTTTCACCAACCAGCTTCTTCTCAATACGATGGTTCACATGGTGACCATCAAACTCACTCCCACAAATTACCTCTTGTGGCGTCGTCAATTTATTCCTTTACTGGAAAGTTGGAATTTAATGGGTTATCTGGATGGGTCTTCTTCGATACCTTCTGCTCAGATTCTCAAGGGTACTGATCTGGTTCCGAATCCTGCTTACAAGAAATGGCACGCACAGGATCGGCTAATACTCAGTCTTGTTTATGCCTCTCTCACTGAGGAATGTATGGCTGAAGTTATGGATTTCTCTACTGCTCGTGATGCTTGGCTAGCTCTTGAAGCCTCTTTTTCACACAGTTCTAAGACTCATGAGATTCAATTGAAAGACGAACTCCAGCTGATGCAATGAGGCTCTCGTGGTGATGCTGAATATGCTCGTTCTTTTCGTTCTCTATGTGATCAGCTTAGTGCTATTGGCAAACCCGTTGATGACACTGATAAGGTACATTGGTTTCTTCGTGGTCTTGGATCTGATTACAAAAAAATTTCTATCTCAATGTTGTCACAGTTGCTGCTGCCTTCTTTCGCCAACTTGGTACCAAAATCCCTCAACCATGAGATTTTCTCTCGGTCCCTTCATGTTGACTCATCCTCACAGTCGGCTCTTGTTGCCCAACGAGGTTCTTCTTCTTCGAGTTCTTCTTCTGGTTGCCCAAATCCTTCTCTTCGTCCGCTTTTGGAAAATTTTCCAAGACTCCGGGCATTACCTGTCAGTGGTGTGTTAAAGAGAGGCACACTTCCAAGAAATGTCATAAACTTGGCAAGTTACTGAAGAAAGCCAAGGCGGATGGTTTGATTGAAGCCTTTGTTGCTACTTCGGTTGATGAACCAATTGATTCTGAGTGGTATATGGATACTAGGGCTACTTCGCATATGATGAATGATGTTGCTGCTATTGATAATTCCGTTCCTTATACTGGTAATCAGCGGGTGTATGTTGGTAACAGTACTTCCATGCCTATTTCTCGCATTGGTTCAATTTCATCCATTGTTGCTTCTCATCCTTTACCTATGTCTGATGTTCTTCTTGCACCTAGTCTTACTAAAAATCTCTTGTCAATTATCAAGCTTACTCGTGAGAACAATTGTTCCTTCACTTTTTCTTCTTCTGGTTTTACCATACAGGATCTAGCAACGAGAACGGTGGTGGGAGTCGGGCGATGTGAGAAAGGGCTCTATGTTCTTGATCGTGGCCATGCAAAGTTTTTATCTAGTCTTTCTAAATGTAACTCTCGTGCTTCATCTATCACTTGGCATGCACGACTAGGACATCCATCTTTTCGCATTATTTCTTCTTTAAATAAGCATGGTGCTATTACCCTTTCTCATAAGAGTATAATTGATTCTAAACCTTGTTTTGGTTGTCAATTGGGCAAAAGTCATCGTTTACCTTTCTCCAATTTAGATCAACGTTGTGCCTCTTTATTTGAAAGGTTACATTGTGATTTATGGGGTCCCTCACCAGTTACTTCTCCTTCTAGATATAAGTACTATTGTGTTTTGATAAATGATTTTTCCCGCTTTAGTTGGTTTTATCCGTAAAGCTTAAGTCAGATATTTTTGACATATTTGTTCATTTGACTGTAAAATCAAATCTTTTCAATGCGACGGTGGTACTGAATTTACTAATCATCGTTTTACCTCAATTCTTCATGAGAATGGTATAATTCAGCGTATCGCTTGTCCTTATACACCAAATCTGAAAGGTATCGCCGAGAGAAAGCATCGCCACATTACTGAAACTGGTCTCACCCTCATGTTTCATTCTCATGTACCTTTACGTTTATGGGTTGAATCTTTTTCAACGGCTTGTTATCTTATTAATCGCCTCCCATCACCGGTTCTTCATGGTAAGTGCCCTCACGAAATTTTATATTGTTATGCTCCTCCTTATTCCTTGTTACGTACATTTGGCTGCCTTTGTTTTCCTTTTCTACGTGATTATATGCCTAACAAATTATCTCCAAGGTCCCTTCCTTGTTTTTTTATTGGCTATAGTCATCTTCACAAAGGTTTTCGTTGCTTGGATAAGAAAACTAATTGGGTCTATATTTCTCGCCATGCCCAATTTTTCAAAGATTATTTTCCTTATTCTTCCAGTTAGACTCTTCCTCCTTTGGATAGTGTTGATTATGTCACTTTTGATGACCCTTCTGACAGTTTTCTTTCTAGTGATACTTCCTCCTCAGGTGTGACTTCAGCTCATCGCCCGGCCCCCACCTTATGTGTTCCTTGTGTTGATTCATGTATTCCTTCACCGCCTCCTGAAGATTCTTCTCTAGTCAATTGCCGGCGATAACATTGGAAGTCATACCTTCTGTTTCTTCTTACTCTAGTCAATTGCCAACTCACCCTATGGTTACTCGTGCTAAGAACAGTATTGTTAAGCCTCGCACTCTTCATTCGTTATATACTTTTTCTGCTCCACCGTGGTTTCAGGTACATCTTGCTGTCAATGAGCCTCGCTGTCAAGCATCCCGAATGGCTTTCCGCCATGGATGATGAAATTGCCGCTCTCAAGCACAATAACACATGGCGTTTGGTTCCACGTCCGAGTGATCATAATGTTGTGGGCTGTCGGTGGATTTTTAAGACGAAGCTTCGAGTAGATGGTTCTATAGAACTTCATAAAGCTCGTCTTGTGGCCCAAGGTTTTTCTCAGAAACATGGCATTAATTTCAATGAAACATTCAGTCTAGTTGTTCGGCCTGCCACTGTTCGAATTATTTTGTCCCTGGCTGCTATGCATGGTTGGTCACTTCATCAGCTTGATGTTAAAAATGCTTTTCTGCACGGTTTTCTTACAGAGGAAGTTTACACGGAACAACCTCCGGGATACACTGATCCCCAATTTTCTTCTCATGTTTGTCGCTTACAACGTGCTCTTTATGGTCTGAAACAGGCCCTAAGGGCATGGTTCCAGTGTTTCAGTCAGTTTTTGCTTGGAATTGGTTTTATTGTGAGTCGTGCCGATTCCTCACTTTTTGTATATCATGGTCCTCATGGTGTTATTTATCTTCTCCTATATGTCGCTGATATGGTTATTACAGGCAATAATCAGTCTATGCTTCATACACCCATCGATCGATTGACACAAGAATTTTCAATGAAGGATCTTAGTGATTTACACTAGTTTTTAAGAATTGAGGTTATTTGTAATGAAAAAGGAATTTTTCTCAGCCAAACAAAATATGCTCTTGATCTATTGACTTGGGAAAACATGGTGGATTGCAAACCTATTTCCACTCCTTTTCTGGTGGGATCTCATCTAACTAAATCTGGAACTGCTCATTCTGATGCTACTCAGTTTCGGACACTTGTAGGAGCTTTGCAATATTTGACTCTTACCCACCCTGATTTATCTTATAGTGTTAACTCTATATGTCAATATATGCATGCTCCTACTACTGATCACTTCTGTGCCTTGAAACGTATTTTACGATATGTTAAGGGCACCTATCATTATGGCTTGGAACTCTCGCGAGATTCTTCTTTGACTTTGCTTGTTTATTCTGATGCAGATTGGGCCGGATGCCCTGTTACCTGGCGCTCTAAAATAGGTTATGTTGTTTACTTTAGTCGAAGTCTCATCTCGTGAAAAATCAAACTACTGTTGCTCGCTCAAGGGCTGAAGCTGAATATCGTGTTCTCGCCTCTGTTGCTACTGAACTTTCCTGAACACTTCAGCTTCTTCGCGAGCTTCATATCACGCTCCCCTCTCCTCCGAGATTGTTATGCGATAAAAAAAGTGCCATCTTTATTGCATCAAACCTGGTCACCAAGTCTCGCTCCAAACACTGACATTGATTATCATTTTGTTCGCGAACTTGTAGCTCGACGGGTCCTCAGTCTTGGGTTTGTCCCCTCTCATCTTCAATTGGCCGATGTTTTCACTAAAGGGGTGCTGAAATTACAGTTTCTATTGGATTATGGCAAGTTGTGTCTTTTTTCCCATCCCACCCATGCCAACTTTGAGGGGGGATATTAGAGGAGAATTCGCTTCCCCTGATTGTGACCAAGAAAATAGTTGATTCTCCATGATTCTAGCTCCTATCACTAATTCACCTTAACTATAGAAGATTGTCGTTTATTGTATATATTTAAATTATTTCCTTGTTTATAGTTATTTCCTTGTTTATAGTTATTTCCTTGTTTATAGTTGTACAGTTTTATTGTATAAATAAAGATCACCTCATAGCATTTACGCTTGAGGCANGCTATCAATCATCCCGAATGGCTTTTCGCCATAGATGATGAAATTGCCGCTTTCAAGCACAATAACACATGGAGTTTGGTTCCATGTCCAAGTGATCATAATGTTGTGGGCTGTCGGTGGATCTTTAAGACGAAGCTTTGAGTAGATGGTTCTATAGAACGTCACAAAGCTCGTCTTATGGCCCAAGGTTTTTCTTAGAAACATGGCATTGATTTCAATGAAACATTCAGTCTAGTTGTTAGGCCTACCACTGTTTGAATTATTTTGTCCCTTGTTGCTATGCATGGTTGGTCACTTCATCAGCTTGACATTAAAAATACTTTTCTGCATGGTTTTCTTATAAAGGAAGTTTACATGGAACAACCTCCGGGATACACTGATCCCCAATTCCCTTCTCATGTTTGTCGCTTACAACGTGCTCTTTATGGTCTGAAACAGGCCCCAAGGGCATGGTTCCAGCGTTTCTGTCAGTTTTTGCTTAGACTTGGTTTTATTGCGAGTCATGCCGATTCCTTACTTCTTGTGTATCATGGTCCTCATGGTGTTATTTGTCTTCTCTTATATGTCGATGATATGGTTATTACAGACAATAATCAGTCTATGTTTCGTACACTCATCGATCGATTGACACAAGAATTTTCAGTGAAGGATCTTGGTGATTTACACTATTTTTTGGGAATTGAGGTTATTCGCAATGAAAAAGGAATTTTTCTAAGCCAAACAAAATATGCTCTTGATCTATTTACTCGGGCAAACATGGTGGATTGCAAACCTATTTCCACTCCTTTTCTGGTGGGATCTCATATAACTGAATCTGGAACTTCCATTCTGATGCTACTCAGTTTCGGCCACTTGCAGGAGCTTTATAATATTTGACTCTTACCCGCCCTAATTTATCTTACAGTGTTAACTCTATATGTCAATATATGCATCTCGCGAGATTCTTCTTCGACTTTGCTTGGTTATTCTAATGCAGATTGGGCCGGTGCCCTGTTACCCGACGCTGTACAACAGGTTATGCTGTTTACTTTGGTCGAAGTCTCATCTCGTGGTGTTCGAAAAAGAAAACTATTGTTGCTCACTCAAGTGCTTCAAAGCTGAATATCATGCTCTAGCCTCTGTTGCTGTTGAACTTTCCTAGACACTTCAGCTTCTTCGCGAGCTTCATATCACACACCCCTCTCCTCCGGGATTGTTATGCGATAACAAAAGTGCGATCTTTATTGCATCAAACCTGGTCACCAAGTCTCGCTCCAAACACATTGACATTGATTATCATTTTGTTCGGGAACTTGTAGCTCGACGGGTCCTCAGTCTTGGGTTTGTCCCCTCTCATCTTCAATTGGCCGATGTTTTCACTAAAGGGGTGCCGAAATTACAGTTTCTATTGGATTTTGGCAAGTTGTGTGTTTTTCCCATCTCACCCACGCCAACTTTGAGGGGGGATATCAGAGGAGAATCTGCTTCCCCTGATTGTGACCAAGAAAATAGTTGATTCTCCATGATTCTAGCTCCTATCACTAATTCACCTTAACTATAGAAGATTGTCGTTTATTGTATATATTTAAATTATTTCCTTGTTTATAGTTATTTCCTTGTTTATAGTTATTTCCTTGTTTATAGTTGTACAGTTTTATTGTATAAATAAAGATCACCTCATAGCATTTACGCTTGAGGCATTTTCCTCTACAAATGCAAATGAAATAACCCTCGAATAGAAAATCAATGGAATGCAGACATCTTCTTTCATAAAATTACTGCTTCATATCAATCAGAGGCAAAAAAACTTTAAATTAATGAGATAGCACTGAAATTAAAGGAGAAAATTTACCAGATTTTAAGAAAGACAAAGATATCGACTGAGCCCTCCGCACGCAAGATGGAGAAAAGGGATAAAAAGTAATAGAGAGAGCGAGAGAGAGAGAGCGAGAGAGAGAGAGAGAGAGAGAGCGAGAGTGAGAGCGAGAGAGAGAATGAGAGAGAATGAGAGAAAGAGATAGAGAGAGAGAGAGAGAGAGAACGAAGGGAACCAGTGGAGTAACCCCTTTGCATGCGAGACGGAAAAAAGGGACAGAAAGCAGTAGCGAGTGAGTGAGAGAGAGAGAGAGATAGTGAGTGTGTGTGTGTGAGAGAGAGTGTGTGTGTGTGTGTGAGTGAGAGAGCGAGAGTGAGAGTGAGAGTGAGACATAGAGAGAGAGAGAGCGATAGAAAGAACGAAGGGATAATTATCCTTCTTAATAGTGTCGAGTCATTCACTTACCTCACCAAGTTTGTGGTGTTGGATACGTCGTCCCCCTATAATGCCATCCTGAGAAGAACCTAGTTGCCCAAGATGGAAGCTGTGCCGTCAACCTACTACCAGTGTTAAAATATCATCTCCTGATGGGATCAAAATCATCAAGGGTGATTAATCTGCTACCCGTATCTATGATATAACGGCACTAGAATCAGCGAGGAAGAAGACAACATAAAAGAAAATGGAGGAGCCAACGGTCGCTAAGAAATAATAGCAATCACAGGAGGACGAGCAGCTAGGCTCGAGATACGAAGCGGGGTAAGAAACTGAACCCATTTGCTTAGATGAAGAGACATAGAAAATGACCAACATTGGGGCCCACCTCGAGCGAGGGGAAAAAGAACGATTGACAGAATTTTTATGGAGAAACAAAAACATTTTTGCAACCACGGTCCAGGAAATGCCAGGTATACCTCAAAGTAAAAAATGCCATAAGCTGAATAGAGAACCTACTGTCAAGCCAGTAAAACAACGAAAGAGGAGTTTTGCACATCAGAGCAGAATATGGCCACAAAAGAAGAAGTAGACAAGCTGTTGAAATCGGGATTTTATAGAGAGACAGATTACCCAAAGTGGCTTGCCAACGTCATCATGGAGAAGAATAAAAATGGGAAACGGAGAATTTGCGTGCACTTTACTGATCTGAACAAACCCTACCTAAAAGATGAATACTCGCTGACAAGAATAGATCAGATGGCAAATGCCACATCGGGGCATCAACTTCTAAGTTTCATGGATGCCTTCTCCTGATATAACAAGGTGAAAATGTTCCAACCTGATCAGAAAAATGTATCTTTCATAACTGAACATGGTACTTTCTGTTATAAAGTGATGTCTTTCGGTTTGAAAAATGTAGATGCCACTTACCAGAGGTTGGTGAACAAAATATTTCGAGAATAGATTAGGAAAACCAAGAAGGTCTGTATGGATGATATGCTAGTGAAGAGTTGTTAATGGGAAGACCACATCAATAACCTCGATGAAACTTTCTCAATCATGAGGAAAACCTCCATGAAATTAAACTCAGAAAAATGCACCTTTGGAGTGGCAAGGGGAAAAATCTTAGGTTACTTGGTCACACAACGGGGAATCGAGATCAACCCAGATCAAGTGAAAGCCATCATGGAGATGAAGTTTCCTCGGAAATGAAAAAAATACAAGGCTTAATAGGGAGATTAGCAGCGCTAAATAGATTCCTTTCAAGATCAATAGACAAGTTCAAGCCGTTCTTCGCAAAGCTAAAGAACAATTTTGCTGATGGATGGGAAGAAGAATGCGAAGAGGCTCTCAACAAAATCAAGGAATATTTGACAACTCCACCATTGTTATCAAAATCGATAACTGGAGAACAATTATTTTTGTACGTAGCCGTATCATAGATAACTGTTAGTGCCATTCTGATCAGAGAAGAGGAAAGGAGACAAAGGCTCGTATATTTCATGAGTAAACGTTTGGTGGCAGCTGAGACTTGCTATAAAAGGATGGAGAAGCTAATACTGGCCATTGTGATTGCAGCAAGGAAACTAAGGCCTTATTTCGAAGCACACAACGTACAAGTACTAATAGATTAGTCAATCAGAAGCGTGTTACACTCAGCTGAAGTCTGTGGAAGGATGGCGAAGTGGGCAATAGAACTATGCCAATATGAAATCCACTATGAGCCAAGGACGTCAATTAAAGGGAAAGTTTTAGCTGACTTCATAGCAGATTTCACCAATGACGAAGAGAAAGTTGGCAAAGGATCACAAGTCACTGAAGAAAATGGAACATGGGAACTGTATGTTGATGGAGCCTTAAATAATTAAGGAGCCATAGCAGGAGTGGTCCTACGGACCCCATTCGGAGAGACAATGGAACACTCCATCTCATTCGGATTCAATGCCCCCAATAATGAAGAAGAGTACGAAGCTTTGATAGCGGGAGTCTCCCTGCTATAGGAATTAGAGGTAAATAAGGTAAAAATATTCTATGATTCAATGTTAACTATGAAGCTGGTCACGAAAGAGTTCACGATGAAGGATAAAAGGATGATCAGTTATTTGTGGCTAGCAAAGGAATTACTAAATCAGCTAAAAAGTTATGAAAACCATCAAATCTCAAGAGCGGAAAATGGGCACGCGGATGCACTAGCAAACTTGGGATCTTCACTGCAATTCTCACGTAAGCGAAACATGCCAGTCAAATATCTCAAAAAGCCAAGTATCATGTCAAAGGAGGTAGCACATGTGGAAGTAAAGAAAGAACCAACCTGGCAAGATGATGTGATCCGCTATGTGAAAGAAGGAATGATACCACGTGCTAAACGTTTTGCAAAGAAAATCCAGCAACAGAGTCCCAAGTACTACTTAAGTAACAGATCATTATATATGCGATCCTTTTCAGGACCATATCTAAAGTGCTTATGGGAAAAGGAAGCCCAGTACGTGTTAGCTGAAATTCATGAAAGGGTATGCAGAAATCATACTTGGATAGATCTTTAGCTCACAACGTGTTAAACGAGGGGTACTACTGACCAAAAATGCACCAAGACGCCAAACAATATGTAAGGAAATGTGATAAGTGTCAATGTTTTGCACCCGTAGTCAAAATGGCCACTGGTGAACACAGTAACAAGTCCTTGGTTGTTCATGCAGTAGGCTCTAGACATCGTTGGACCACTCCCCATGGCGCCAGCTCAAAAATTCTTCATGTTGGTTGCAACACATTACTTCACTAAATGGATTGAGGCTGAAGCTTTTGCCAGGATTCGTGAAGAAGAAGTAAAGGGACTCATGTGGAAGAACATAGTTTGCTAGTACGTGATTCCCCGAGTTCTTGTTTCTGACAACAGACTTTAGTTCATAGGGAGAATGGTGAAGACCTTTTGTGAAGACTTAAAAATCATCAATCGGTTCTCTACACCCCACTATCCATAAGGAAACAGGCACGCTGAGAGGTCAAAATGAATTATACTCGATAATATGAAGAAACATCTGGAGTTATCCTAGGGAAAATGGTTTGTGAAAAACTACCAGAAAAGTAATGAGCGAGACACCATTCGCCCTGGCCTATGGAACGGAAGTAGTAATTCTCGTGAAAATTGGAAGCCCCACAGTAAAACCAGAACTAACTAAGCAGCAAAATGAAGAACGTATGAAGGAGAATCTGATCTGTTAGAAGAAAGAAGAGAGATGACTCTCATCCGAATGACTAGCTATACTCAAAAGAAAATCCTATTTCCGGAGAAGAATCACTAAATTAGGAGATCTAGTTCTGAAAAGGGTCTTCCAAACGGAGGAAAAGTTCAGACTAACCTGGGAATGATCGTATATTGTTAAAGGGATAGGTGACAGCAGATATTATCGCCTGGCAACTAAAGAAGGAACAGAATTGGCAAAATTGTGGAATGCCATCTATCTGAAAAAGTACTTTGTTTAAATTCTTAAAATGTTGTCATAGTGAATAATTTAGGCCTGAGGGTCTGAAAGTTGGCACTTTGATACACAGGAGTCAACATTTGGGGAATTTCTCTATAAAAATTGGGGGACAGAAATAAAATATTGAGAAACTGAGATATTAGATTGTTTCAATGACGTTGACACTTTTAGTTAGTTGGGCTCCCTTCACTTTTAAAATTACCGGTATTGCGTTATTGTGTTGTGTTGTTTATATAAGATGCTGCGAGTCACTACAAATGTGGGGGTGTTAGAAATGTTGGATTTGCATTTTATGTTGTTTTCCTAACTTGCTATTATATATGCATTTTCAAGGATAGAACATAGATGTCTCTTCTACTTCAAATTTCTGACTAATTTGCTTCTTTGTGTGAGCCGGGTCTTCATGTACGTAAGAAACCTTATTTTTTTAATTGCTTTTGTTCTCTTAAAATATGCTTACTAATACTATTCTTCAAGGGAGATTTCTTGGGTTTATTACTGATTGAAATTGTTAAAGCTTTCTTAAGGGGCTTCTATTATATTTTCTTACTCAGAATATAGATATCCCAGTTGGTTATTCTCTGACTTTAAGGTTTAAATATAGAAGGGAGAGGAAGAAATTAAAAAAAAATAAAGTGGGAGTTACCTATATTTATGTGTATTTGATGAGTTGAGTTTTATTCATCTTTCTGAATATAGGATTTACTATGATTGTTTTGGAGTCAGTTCTAATGTTTTGCTCTTCCATACTCTACTAGCTCTAATTGCATTAATTTGTTGTTTCAACTCAGTTGGGAAGTCATCAGTTCTATTGGACGTGAAGCCATGCAATGATGAGACACAAGCCGTTTATCATTACGATAGGTGTCAAGTGAAATTATTCAGATGGAAGGGTTGCTTTGGGGAGCTATGGGCTTAAGTTCATATTAACAATTATTTTCTTAATATCTAATCTACTACACTTTTAGGCATATTGATATGATACCCTAGATAGTGCTCTTAAAATTTCAATGTTACAGATGCATTTGTTAGTCTAGATAATGTTTTAGTCAACCAAGATGAAATGTTTGAAATCTCTTAACTTAAATATAATTAGTGTAGTTATTGTTGTGAAGTGGAGAATAACATAATGACTATATTGTCTGCTAGTGGCAATGTTGAGTAAAGAAAGAGCAGCTGGCATGTATAGACTAAATGCATATTTTCTAGCAAGGACTACAAATGACCTTCTACTTGACCTGTTACTCTAAATTTTATTTCATATTGTTATGTATTTTATGCCAGGCTTAAGGGCTTAGTGTAGTTATTGTTGCGAAGTGGAGAATAACATAATGACTATATTGTCTGCTAGTGGAAATGTTGAGTAAAGAAAGAGCAGCTGGCATGTATAGACTAAGCGTATATTTTCTAGCAAGGACTACAAGTGACCTTCCACTTGACCTGTTACTCTAAATTTTATCTCATGTTGTTGTGTCTTTTATGGCATGCTTAAGGGCTTAGTGTTTTTCCTAAGCTTGCTCATTGCTTTCCTCTCTATTGTTGTTGCTTAAGTGCCTTTTTATTGAGCTTTTTAAAAAAAATTGTTTCAGATAAGGATTAGAAAGAGACTCACAATCAATGGAGGTATGTGCGTATGTTGGGATATGCAAACAAACAGAGGAAGTTATATGTAGGTAATAAATGTTTGGCTTTAAGCAGGGTCTTAGACTAGCCATTGGAGCTATACTTATGGATTTAAAGAGGGAAACCACTATGACCTCAGTAACTGTGATGATCTTCGTGCTTCCTGGTGGTTTCTTTGTGAATAATAACATCCATGTTTCTGCTTCAAGTTACAATTCTCTTCAAGACTAAAATTGTACTTTTGTTTTGTCATTTACTGATCTAATATCATTCCTAGCGTTCTGTTAGATAGGAACAAGAAATTACATCAAATATATTAATCAAGCAGGGCTAATTACTTATAAGGTAAAATCTCAAAATTAAGGAAGAAAGCAATTAAAGGTGGCAATTAGGTTATGTTGGTATCTTTGCCTATACTACTATTTGAACGGCTTCTCTTTCATTTATTAATTAATCATGTTTATGTTGACTTTTTCGTATGCTACTCTCTTCCAGGATTGCACAGACAGAGACATTTTTTCATAAAATACAAAGATCTTGCAAAGAAAAAGGAACTCTATGGACAATAGTCCTTGTTTCAAAAACAATTTCAAAATTAAAGTTCTTGTTTCTTTTACATGGTAAATTTTTAAAACTTTCACTTGCATGCACTTGGAGTTTTATTATTAGTATTAATGGATTTTCCTTGTTATAGAGAGTAATAATAACTTTTACCTGAACAAGTTAGAGTTTTAGATTGGACATGACCAAATAGAGTTGTCCCATGTAAGAACTCCTTTTTTAAGTCATTATATGTTGTTAATTCTCAAATTTCTTGATTGGTATTTTGAAATGGGGTTTGAGTTATACTGTTCATGTTTTAACTTATTAAATTTTGTTTTTGCCTAATGTGATAGATTTTTTGCGCTGTCAACTTACTTGATCTTGGTCACGAGTAGTAAAAGAATTCTGACTTTGTGATTCCTTGTTGGAGCTTTGGTTACTGACTTGATCTCGAAAGTTTAAACGTTGGAATTTAGCAATATCTTATTTTTTATTTGTTTTGTTCATTGCATATTGAGAAAATGGTTTATACATGAGATAATTTTTGTTGCTTTTAGGCGTCTATGTTATTTTTTAATTGGATATAGAGAAATGGTTTTTCAAGTTTTTATTGAATCTGCCCAGCTTGCTTCTTTGGCTTTTTTAGTTGGATTTTCTCTTGTTGAATGATTGAGTAAAGTGATGAATATATACAAGATATAGGATATTGGTGATGTTCGTTTGGTTTGAAATTAGAATAAATGCTAAATTTTTTATAACTTTCACTTGCATGCACTTGGAATTTTATTATTGTTAACAGATTTTTTGATTTCCTGATTGGTATTCTAAATTACTAATTAACATATTCTGACTATTTAAATTGTGCCTAGCTAGAAGCGTCATTAGTTTTGCTGCAGGACTATTCTGGTTAAAATGGGGTTTGAACGCCGGGGGGGGGGGGGGGG
>QANY01006259.1:1453422-1485501 GCA_003255025.1 Datisca glomerata
GGGGGGGGGGGGGGGGGGAGTTGTACAATTCTGCATATGCTGAGTTAAGTGTTTAGTGTAGTTCTTATAAGGTTGTGTCAAACACATTTAACCGCCTAATGTACATAAATCGAACTGAACCGAACAACCAAAAACAAATTCTCCATCCAAAAAAAAATCTGCCAAAATAAACCTTATAAATAACATTCAAATCATCAACCCATATAAAAAAACATGATTTTACCAACATTACAAGTTCCTCAATCCAAAAACACTTCAAAAAATCAAAACAGACTTCAAAGTTCAAAATATCAAATTTCAATCATCTCAAACCACCTTAGCAAGAACTAACCATATAAACATAATATTGTCCAAAAGTTACATAAAATACAAAATAATAAAACAACTAAACAATAGCTCCTCCGTAGTTACTCCTCTGCATCGTCCTCCATTATTGCAGACTCTTTAGTCACCAACCCTAATCAGGTGGGGGAAAATGAAAGCAAAAACTAGAAAGAAATTAAACATATACAAAATTTTGATATCTAATTTCTCGGAAACCAAACAGAGGGGGAACTGGAAATTATAACAAACTAAACTTACCAAAATAGAAAAATATACTCAGAGTTCAACTGAAACAATCTAGCTTGCGAAATAAATAATTTATATGGAAGCTTAAATTACTCCATGTTACGGATTTCTTCCATCAAGGGATATAGTTATACTCAGTACTATATTATGAAAAACTATCAAATCCAAAATCTTGGTGTTGAATCTTAAATCAAAGAGCACCAAAATCACTGATCCGCAAAGGCATAAATTTAACAAACCGATAGAATAGCAAACAATTAGAGAGAGAGAGAGAGAGAGATACAAGTTACAGTCTGTCGAAGGAGCTGTGAGCACTGAGTAGTCGAGTACGCTAAGCAACGCAGGTCTTCAAGCACTGCTCACAGTTGTAGGTCTTCGATAGCCAAAATCATCGATCCCTAACGTCACAAATTTTCAACCCTACATAACATATAGAGAGAGAGAGAGAGACCAGTTACAGTCCATCAAAGGAGCTGTGAGTACTGAGCAGCCGAGCACGCCGAACAACGGATGTCTTCGAGGACTTCTCGCAGTCGTAGGTCTGCGATCGCCAACGGGGAATGATGGTGAGAAATGATGGTGAGATGAGAATCGAGATAGGGGAAGAAAATTAGGGTAAAATGAGACATATATATTATATGGCATTTCATTTCTAATTTATTAATTTCTAAATTTCTATGTGATTCTTCAATATTATTAATGTTCGAAGATTCACTTATCGTGGATGATTCATTTTCTAAATCTGAATTATTGTGTTAATTAATTACCTTCAATCCTTGAGGTATATTATTAATAATCTTTTCAGATTTAATTTCAGATGATTCTAAATTTTTAAATAATTCTTCAATATTATTAATGTTTGAAGATTCACTTATTGTAGACGACTTATAAGTGGAATCTGACCTATGACTTTCTAGATTTAAACTATTGTCTTGATTGATTATTTTTAACTCATGAAGTATTTTATCAATCTGTTTATTGAGGGGAACAATATTTGGAGTGATTTTATCTGAAAGATTTATTAAAGGTTTTTCTTCCAGAGTTTCACTAGATTTAGGTTTATGAAGATCATCAACCTTATTCTCAATTTTGTCTAATTGTTTACATATTGTAATTAGACTTTTATTGGTGTAATTTAGTTGTTCAAATAATTTTTTATTTGATTCTTTTTCCTTTAAAATCTTGAAAGGAGAAGCAGTGATTAAAGAATTTTTATGGTTAATGTCCTCGGAGGATGATTTTTTAGTTTCTAAACATTTTAATGTTTCTTCAACTTTGTTAACGTTTGAAAATTCATCAATTGTGAAGATTTATAGGTTCATTCTAACCTATGGTTTTCAAAATTTGAACTATTATCCTCTAATTCTTGAAGTTTATTATTAGTAAGATTTTCAAATTCTGAATAATTGTTTTGATTATCAATCATACCAAAATAAGATGATTCATTAGTTTGTAAATTCTTTAATGTTTCTTCAATATTATTAATCTTTGAAGATTCATTAATTATTGAATATTCATCGGTGGATTCTAATTTATGAATATCTAATTCAGAGATACTGTCATGGTCAATAAAAAATTGACCATGAATATCTATCACGCGCATTACACCTATAATACTTCTTGAACTTTTTAAATGATACTCTCTATTTTCAAATCTTAATTTTCCTTGTCATAAATCCAATGGACCTATTTTATTTATGACCGCATTCCGTACATTGCTTCACACTTCTTGGTTTATAAAATAGTTTTGTGAAAATTGAGGATGAAATGAAAGATCTTAACGGTGATTATTTAAGAATTAAATAAATAAACTACGTGGTCGTATAACTTAGGATTTCAAGAAAACAATTGGTTTGATAAATTTATTATAGAGTGCAATATATTACACTCAATAAATAATAATAATAGTATATAACAACATCTAATGTTCTATTTCAACGTAACTCAAAAAATATAAATATACTAGTTGAAGACATATAGTAATTATGCGTACTGCATAACACGAATATTCCAAGCACATGACAAAAATATTCTAAATACATAATGTAAAATAATAGAACTTTTAAATATATTATATGCTGTATTCAAAATCTGCAAATTTTGAAATCTATGAATTTCAAAATCTGCTAGTCATTTAAAAAGAAGAAATCGTTTGAGAATGACCATTTAGAGTGAGAAAAAGACACCATCACCCTTTGACTTTTTTTAACGGAATCAGATCTTTTTAATAGAAGAGAAGATAAAATATCTTGCGTTAGACTCTAGTCTAATAAAAAATTGTTAATTTATCATAATCTAACATTTTACAGTTAAAATTTACATTTCATAGATGAGGGTCTAACAATCAAGAATTTTAACCGAAAAATTTTACTATGAGAGCAACTTAGTCTTTTTCCCTACAAATAAGGTTGAATTTCGTTAAAAATTAAAGAGGGGTCTTAAAATTATTTTTTTTCTTTTACAAGAGGGCATTATAAAAAAACTTCATTTTAAAACAAAAGTCATATATATTATTTGTTTGTACATTGTAACATTCTTGATGTTTTTCTATACATTGTCCAAATCTTGGTGATTTAAATAAAAAAGTTGTCTACTATCATCATTGTTAGGTGACATGTGGCTCACCTGGGAACAAGCCTGACATGTTCCAATCTTAGGAATTCCTACTGAGCTAGACTCCACTCACCCAGAAGGACGTGATGAAAGGGAGGTGACATGTAAGCCTAAAAGAGAAGGTGTACAAATTGATAGGGCATTCGACATTTAACGTTACCAACCACCACTATGACGTGAGTCAGGTCAGGACAGTGAACATTAAATGTACTGGCATTTAAAAGCTTCGTCATTTCCCGCACCTGCTTCGAATCACCTTGACGAAGCGTAGAGGATATCGACGATTACCTCAAAGGTCAGCTATGTTGGACCAGTGAACGCCCCTTTTATAAATAGAAAATAGTAAAATGAATGTTTGATATGAAAGAATAAAATTACTTGAAATATAAAATAAATAACAAAGCAAATCGATCAAGTAAGAGTGATAATAAACACACAATTCAAATAAACCAACTCAGGTAATAATTGAATGATGAATAATGAAACTCAATTTATTACGACTTGAGAATTAAATAAAAAAATTGCAGAAGTTTAAATGCGCCAAGATAGATGCATAAAATATAAATATGAGAAATATTAAAGTGTGAAGGATTGATGTGCATGAATGCAAATAGTAAAGAATTAAAGTGCTTGTAAATACAAAGAGTATAGAATAGAGAGATTCAATACGCAATGTTTTACGTGGTTTGTAAAAATCTATCCATATTCTATGCTTCAAGGACCCCCTGGAATATGTTTCCCTCGTGATCTTCTTGCGGGAGAAGACAAAACTTTTACAAAACCTATTGGTTTATTGCGCCAATCAAACCTTGAAAGTGTACATCAATCAAGATTTTGATCACTTATAAAATTGCACACATTTTCAAAGTATAGGTCTCTTAATTTTTCGCTCATATTATTTTCTAACTTCTCTTGAATCAAAACTTGTGTAACGAAATTTAAGCCTATAAAAAAAAGGCCGATGTAACACCAAAAGACAATTTTTTCCTGGATAGATCATACACTCTTCTCCCATAATCAATTGTAAAATTTTCTTTTACAGGCAATATGAGTAGTGTAATCTTAATCTGTATAATTGTGTTACTATAAGGGGTCGTTTGATATAAAATTGTGAGTAAATGATTTTCGGAATAAGATTGCTAAAATATGATTGTGAGAATGTATATATCTGAAATTTTAAGATTACTTTATTTGCTAACACTTAAGAATGTTAGGATACAATGATGAGAATGTTCAATTACTTTATTTATTTTGATATAATGAGCAATGAGATGTTATAAACATTATTGTCAATTTCCGCTTATACCCTTGAACTAAAATATGTTTAAGTATGGTTTATTACTTAACTTATAATAGATCCTATTTTTAGTCTCAAAATTCTATTACGTTGGTCATCTTATTATTTATATAAATACGAAATTCTATTTTTAGTCTCAAAATTATATTATGTTAGATATATGTATATATAATAGGATATAGGATTTAGATAGAATAAGCAAATTATTTTTAAAAAAAAATCTCAATAATTCTGAGTTAAAATTAAGACTGAATATACTGAATTATACTTACCAAAACCAAAAAATCATCATGAAATTAAAAAAATCTCAATAATTCTGTGTAATTTTTCATGAGTGTTATGAACCACCTGTAAAAATATATTATCACATTAAAAAAAATAAGAAAGTCGCTTCCTCTCTTTGCTAAAAAAACCACTTCTTCATCGAAGGCCCTAGCCTGTGCAGACGTTGAGGAGCGCAAATCATTCCTCTCAAAAGCTTCTCGATCAGGAAATTTTCATATAGATTCTCAAATAGACTTCAATTTTTGTCAAAATTTCTACTTAGAGCTTCTGAAATAGTTGAGTCTCAAGATTTACATATCAAATCATCACAATCTAAGACGACGAGCAAGACCTTCGCGAACTGATATGGCCGTCGAACAGGTACACTGCTCTTATTCTCCCCCTATCTGAAAATGATTACGCATTTTGATTAGTAGTATAGATTTGAGTGAAGGAGGAGGATAGTGTTAGAAATATTAAGAAAACTAAAAATAAGATATACATGGAATGAGGATACCCCTCGATTTGGAGGGGTATTAAGTTACCCTCAAAAGAGAGTATCTTCACATTTCAACAATATTTAAACCCTCCAAAACTTTGAAAGAAAACAAAGTAATCTCTTAATTTCCTTAACTTTCCAGGCATATTGCCTCAGGCAACTTATACCAAACAGGCCTGAGTGAAATGTACTTCGTTCAAATTACTTTGTACTTTCGTTAGCATCTTGTTGAATTGCTCACAATAAGGGTCCTCTTTGTTGAAGCATTTCGTATACATATTTGCGTGTTTTGTTTTGTTTAAGTTAATTTTTTAATAAGGCAAAGACAAATTATTGGCAAATAGAAAGAGAAACTAGGCGAGAGAGAGAGATGTTTCTCTCCCCACCTTACTCTCTCTTTTAAATTACCAGACAAATCTGGTTAAACAGTGTAAACGCACTATGTATGCAGTATGCAAAACGTGTTTACCAAAAGGAAAAGAGAGAATGGAATTTCTCGGAATATTTTCTCTAGTGTTTGCTACAGGAACCATTTTCAGTCAATTTTTATTCCCTTCCATTTTGATTTCTCCTTTATTTATATTCTGATTTAGTAAATCCCTCATACATAAATAATAAGATATAATTTACGTTGAATATGTTAACAATTTAATTACATGCATTGCCCCCATCTCCATAAAAGCTAATATCCTTTACCAAAGAAAGCGATACTCCAAAGTTGTGTATTGAACAGAAGAGGGTGAAACTGGCTTGATCTATTTGCCAATAATTCATTGATTTTTATGACGTACTGGATTGCAATAATCTTCAATAAATAGACGATAATTGAGGTTTGATAAAGAAAGTGTCTTTTTTGGACTAATGTGAACTTACGTAGGCAAATTATTAGCTTTTGATCATTATCAGCTGGTGTTGAGACTCTACTTTCAGGCTTCTCTTTTGAATAATTGCTATAAAAAGAAGGATAGAAAAGGAAAAGTTGGTACTGATAAACTCTTTTCATGTCCCAATGTGTGGTAAGATAAGTAGCTAAAAACCAAACAATTAAATGGGATACCTGATATTGATTAAAGAAAGGGGACCAAATATGAATGAAGTAGAAGACAAGAGAGCTTTTCGTCTTGATGCATTCCAGCTCACAAAGGTAAGATTTGATAAAACTGATCGATTGTGAAACAAATATTCTTATTATTTGTAATAAGAATTAATAGATGTAGTAGGACCTTCAATCAGTCTGTCAATAGCATACTCATCCTCTAATTTTGTTGATGTACTATAAAAAATTTGAAGAATAGATGAAACCATGTTCCTTAAAAGTTGAATAATGTAAGTTGTGTTTTTGGACTGGCCCTTAGTTTTTATGTCATGAGAATAGGAAAATTCTAGAGTGCAAAGATTGTATCTTGAATCAAATTTATCTGTCATCATATCTTATGAATCACGATGTATTGTAGCTGATAATGTGAATGTTTCGGAAATGTAATGATGAGGACTAAAAGATATTTTCTTGATAAAACTAAAGGACAAAATATACTTGGTTTGATAGGAACAGGATGTTCTGGTTATTATCCAACAAAATTAAATTTTCAATAAAGAAAAAGAAAAAACGACAAAGAATAAAAAAGGTGTGCGAGTTGTTTCAGGGAAGAAAAGGTGTGAATTATTGGAAGGACATTTTACATCAGACAACTGTCATCACCATTGACCATCAACAGTAACTCAGTTGCAATCACCATATGTAACTCTTGTAACTATTTGCTTGAAATACTTTCAAGTTTCTGTTTCAAGGTACCAACACGATATCACGATAAGTACATCATTTATTATCATATTTGAGTATATCAACATGTATTTGAGATACATATCGAACCAGTACTTTAGAATGTTCGTTTACTTGGTGTTTTTTTGTTTGACCTATGCAATTTTAGAATGGACAACTTTTGTCCAAAAACAAACTGAAGTTTTCTTGTGGCTCGTGACCAATTAATTGAGGTTTGATTCTTCGGACACAAACGGTATAGAAATGTTTAGCAAGATTCTTAAAAAACATGAAATCTCATGTTTAGTTGAAGAAAGATTATGATATATTTGATTTCACGCATCTTCACTCCCCCTCATTGTAATCTTAACTTTCGAAATATTTTACTTTTCTCCAGTCATTCTCTAATAATTGTATTTTGAAAATCATTTCATTTCAATCTCATACCAAACTACTCTTGAATATTTAATAGTTGTAATTGCTGCTTGCATTGGGTGTAATTGAGATTCAGAGGATGTCTTGCATATTCTTAGGGATTGTCAAATTTCTAAATATATTTGGTGTGTGCTGAGAGGGTTTGGTAGTAGCTCCAACTTCTTTTCTGACTTACTTCAAAATTGGATTATTACGAATAGTGAGTTGGCTTCTGATCGATCAGCTCAACAAGTTTCACTTTCTAATTGCAATCTTGTATATTATCAGTCTTCTAAAAAGGATGAAGTTAATTGCTAAACAGTCGCATAATATCCATAAGATTCGTTTCAAGATATAAATTTTTGCATGTTGATTTACAAAATGCTTCCAATGGGAACTGTCTTAAGGTCAATAATAACTCTAGTGAAATGGTTGGCTTCTTCGCCAAGTGAGGTTAAAATTAACACAAATGGTGCTTAGGAAAGTCGATGGTCTGATTAATTCGTAATGTTGATGGCTCTTGGCTAGCAAGTTTCTGTGATTTAATTGGGCATCTAATATTATGGCTGAGGTTTGGCTATCCGAGAGAGTTTAAACCTAGCTTGGGAGTTTGAAGTTCATAAAATAGTTCTAAAAACGGATTCTGAAGTTACCATTAATCTTTTGAAATTACCTAATACTAATAGGCATCCTCTTAGTGGTCTTATTCTTGATTGTAGATATATGATTAACCGTAGTCGGTTGTAATTCTTATCACATGTGTTGACGGTCAAATCTCGAGGTAAAATTACGTCAGCATTGTCTTCATTTCACTTTCAAAACCTACAATAGGATAAGATAAAGTAGGAGACCAAGATGAGGGGTGCTCTCCGTTTTACACTACAGGGGACTCCGTCCTTGGATGCTTGCGGAAGTCGTCCTCGGGTACTCGGGGAACGGATCGAACCGGTTATGAAAAATAATTGAGCTCAACTGAACTCAAAATTTCGATCCAATTCGGTTCGGTTTTTCAATTCGACCTTAGTTATGAAAAAACTAATATCTTTTATAAATTTTCAAGAGATATCACTGAAAAATAATATAAAAAAAGTTTGTTTTTGTCCAGTTCGGTTCGATATGAAATTCATTAACATGTTATTTTACGTTTTCAACTATAAAATAAATTATCTAATTTATGCTATCACCATAAATTTTCTATTTTTTGACTAAAAATAAAAATTTAATTATACTCGTAAACTTTAAGATGATGATAATTTATACTTATAAACATTGAAATTAGAAAAAAAATTCATTGAATTTTTAATACACAAAATAAGTTATTTAAAATATATAAATAATTACTGACCCACTCATATGATTGAGATGCTCTAAAAATTCAGAAAAAAGAAAGAAAAAGATAATAAATAACTTAAAAAATTGGTAAAATTAAGTCATAATTAACTAATTTGCACATTTCAAAAATTCAAAAATTATTTTTGTTCGTAAGTGAAGTTCTTGTAAAATATAAATTAAAAAAAATATTTTAATAAAAAATCATTTAAAAAATTATTTTAAGATATAAATTAAAAAACAACTTTGCTTTTCTTAGTCCGGTGTAGTCTCCCTAAAAGAATGTGACTAAATTATCTCATGTTGATGAGACTAAATAGTCTCACCGTATTAACTAGTATAAGATTCATATTTTTGTCAAATGTCGGATACCACTAAAATAATACTGTCTTACTTTTAGTATTGTACAGTACGAGTTACCAAACAAGCTCGTAATCCGATTTTGGAACCGAGTAAGGTTATGAGGTCTATTCTAACCACTTTGATATATTTTGTCCCTCTCTTTATTACCTGGTTAAAGGAACAGTTGATCACAGCAGAAAAAGATGACCACCACCGAAGCTGGTTCTACTCCTCAATCCATAATCCAAACTGAAAATGATGAAGATGAGATCATTGACATTCCATTACTACTAGAACACACTGAGAATTCCAATTCAAGCATTTACACAGAATGGTCAAATTGCTGCATCTACAGGGTCCCTAAAAAACTCCGTAGTGTCAATGAAGCAGCATACACTCCTCAGATAGTTTCAATTGGCCCTTTCCACCATGGAAAGCCAGAGCTCAAACCCATGGAAAAGCTCAAGTCAAGATACCTTGATGAGTTCTGCAGAAGAACAAGAAAAACCCATGAAGAAATCAAATCCATCTTTGATTCTAACTGTGAGAAATCCATCAGAGCCTGCTATGCTGGGACTTTTCACCTCAACAACAGCAATTTCTTGGACATGATTATAACTGATGCTACCTTCATCATTGAGCTTTTATTGAGAAGCTTAGAAGGAAATGAAGATGACTACATACTGAGTAAACCTTGGTTGAGGAAAAGCGTTGAACAGGATATTATCATCCTAGAAAACCAACTCCCCTTCTTTGTCCTTGAGATGATTTACAATTTCTCATCCCTTCATGCCTCTTTCAAACCCAAATCCACCCAAAAAGACAACAAATTTCGCACAGAAAACGATCAATACAAGAAATGTTCTCCCTGTTTCACCTCCATTTGCTCCGACGGGTTCAGAGCAGAATACGATGAGAATTCCGTCAAAATCTCATCGAATTCCGAGTTTCTAAGACTAACCTGCGAGTATTTTTCAAATTACCATCTCAAATACGAGGGTTCGATTTCAATTCCACAAGTGAAACATTTCACCGATCTGCTGAGACACTATTTCTGCCCGCCAGGCCAAGGGGTCCAATACGAACCGAACAGAGAAAACAGAATCCAAAGCCTACGCAACGCCATAAAGCTAGACGAAGCAGGGGTGAATTTCGAAGCAGTCGACAAGACGTACCTGAACAACATCAAATTCGAAAACAATCGGTGTGTGAGGCACTGCCCTTGCTTCAATTGTTCATGGCTGATCAAATGCTTACCTTGTTTCTTCGAAAGACTTCCGCACATCAAATACACACAACCCACCTTGAAGCTACCCCGTTTTGATGTGAACGACACGACGGAATGCGTATTCAGGAATCTCATGGCTCTCGAACAATGCCATTACCCAAACGAAGTTTACGTCTGCAATTATGTTTCCCTAATGGATAAGCTGATCAACACCAGCGAAGATGTGGAATTGCTTATCGACAAGAAAGTGATTGTGAATTTTTTGGGGAGCAACAAGGCGCTAGCGGAGCTGTTCAATTCGCTCTGCAAGCAGATCGTGGAGCTGAATTCTTGCTACAATGGTTGTGTTAAGGAGATCAATAATCACTGCAATGATCCATTGAATCGGATAATGGCGACGCTGACGAGCGTGTATTTTAAGGATTTCTGGAGAGGAACGGCCACAGTTGTTGGGATTATAGTTCTGCTTCTCACTGTTTGGAACTTTACTAGGCGTCTGATGAAGTAGATCAAAGAAAAAACAGAGGTTATGTGTTTAATGTTTTTCCGTAAACATTAACACTCGGATTAATTAACGACCCAAAAGCTTACACTTTCTTTACGTCTATCATCAACTGAGGGATTGAATCCTCGAACACTTTTGCTCAGAAATGTTATTCAACTTCTGAAATCTCTGGTGGGTTATCTCAAGAGGTATTCGTTCCCATCGCCAATAAATTTCAATTTCAAAGGAAATAAGGTTTGGCATTCAGAGAGGGTTTAATTTCATGATAAATTTGTATTTGAGATTAGTTTTGCATTCACAACCTCAATTTCCATCCATCTTTAAATTTCAGTATAATTTGTATTTCATATTAGTATTTGAGATTAGTTTCACGTTCAATTTCAGCTTCAATTTTCATCTTTAATTTCACGGTAAATCTGTATTTGAGATTGCTCTGTGTAAACGTCTGTGGATAGTGTGAATTCTGCATTGTTTTTCAGCGATTTATCTAATAATTTTCTGTATGGAGATATACTGTTTTCATCTTCGAAGCTGAAGCGACTGGAGTTCCTGTATGTTTTATCTTATACTGCCTTTGCGCCGATCGTAGAGAAGAAAATTGTTGGATTACTTGTTCTTTCTTTCTGAACTAAATGCAAATTTGGTGTGTGCTCTTGTAAAGTTGTGGGCTAATGTCATTTCAGGAATCCGAAGAACAACCAGTTGACTGGTCCCATCCCTTCAACCCTCACCCAACTTCCAAAGAAAAGAAAGCTTCTTTTGTTTTTTTTTTTCCTTTTCACTTTTTTCCTGGCAACAATGTCTAAAACTTAGTAATTATTGCACTTGACCAATTTAATAGATAAAAAATGATTTTTTTGAACAGAAGGGTTTTCTTGATGGATCATGAAAGTTAAAAGGTCTCTGAAGAATATGTTAATGTTGATGGGGTTTGTTGTTACCGAGAATTTATGCAGTGAGGTGACGTGCTATCTCTCCTCTACGTAAGGATCTTCTCTGTCTCAAATCTCCACAACGCAAAGGAAGAACTCTAAAGACGAAGTGAACTAGGGGTGATTTCCTCACCGAATAGTCTCCGATGCCTAAGTCAATATTTGGATTCGTAGTCCAGCCGGAATTCCCGTAGAACAACGCCACTTCAGCTCCCTTACTTCTCTTGCATCCTTGCTCAGAGTAGGATTATACATGGATCCTCCAGTGGGTTTCACAGCCGAGGTTCCCGACAATGCCTTTTTGCCAGGTTTAACCTCGAGGATTTCCGGTCCTCGTAGTTTCGGAACCCCCTCTTCACAACGTATATAACGATGTTCTTATATCTTGTTGCTTGCTCTCTCTCTCTCTCTCTCTCTCTCTCTCTCTCTCTCTCTCCTTTCTTTTCGTGCGTGGCCTTATCGTTGTGCCATTTCTTGCAAAGGTGGCTTCTTTAAGCAAGCCCCTGGTGGAGCTTGAGGGTGTAAAGGCGTAGTGGCTGGAGGCCATTCGGTCTAAGAAACTAGGGAAGTTAAATGAAATGGAGATCATCCATATGCCTCCTCTCCCTATTCATTCTCGGGGGACCTCAGGAGTTCCATCGCCACCTCCGTCTCTCCCACCTTCTATTATTCCTGCCCCTTCTTTGAAGACTATCGGGAACCTTCCCAAAAAGCCTTGGTCTTCCTCTAGTTAAGGCATATCATGGGATGACCTTGATTGCGCGGTTCCCCGGGCCGAGGCGGCTAATCCTGAGGTTGAGGGATCTTTATCTCAGTTACCTAGGGCTGCTTCTCTAGGCCCTGATAGGTAAAACTCTGGTGTTTAGAAACGCAAGGCCCCGATGACCTCAGTCGCAAGGGGAGAGAATCATAGTCCTCAGGATCGAGCCTAGGGGGAAGTGATGAGGTTACTTGAATGGCAGTCGGCACAAGCAGACCTTGAGAAGAGAGCCGCCATTCTCAAACTGTCGGGAACAGAGCTTGTTAACATTTTTTGGCATCACACCTTGGGCATAAATACTGTGTCTTCTTGTGCCTTTTGTATATGTTTGTCGTTCCCTTACATGTTCATTTATCATTAGTAGGTCCTTGCCTATAATGCCACAATGTTGGTGCATTTTGGCCGTTGCATGTCCGCCATGTTTGTGGTGGCTGAGGCCGCTTCAAGATATGAGGCTGAATTCGCCACCGGGACTCAAAGGTGTGAATCCCTCCAACAGGATAATGAACAACTGACGGGGGAGGTTCAGGAGCTTCGTGCTGCGGCAGGGAGGATGACGAGTCTTAAGGGGAGCTACTTCGGGCTCAAGAAGTCTGTCGAGATCAGGAGGCTCAGCAATCTGACCGTGATAAGGTCGTCGTGAGTCTCTGTCAGTATGAGAACATCATGTTGAATAAGTTTCACCTTCAAGAGGAGAGGCTTGTTCGGACTGAGAATCGAGAAATGGAGGTTACTTAACAATTGGAGTATTTCAAAGAATCCCCTGAATTCAAGGTTGCACTTCTCCTAGAGTTTTCCCTTGGTTACGATAGCTGTCGAGACGAGATTGTCGATTCTTACCCTGAGCTGGACCTGAGTTTCCTCAACTTTCCTCTAGAACTTGTTCCTTGCCCTCGAAGCCCTTTGTCTTGTTGATGCAGAGGGTTCCCAGCTTCCTACCGTTGTTCAAGGTGATTTTGTCGTGGGGAGAGTCTCTTTATCTTCATGTCAATCTGAGGGGACCCAACCCCCGTCATCAAAGCCCACTTAGAGTCTTTGCCGACACTCTTGTAGCTGCGTCACTTTTGTAAGAATTTTTTGCTTGTACTCTTTCTTTTTCTTTTTAATGAGGATATGACTTCTCAATGGTTGCCTTTCTCTTACTTTTGAAATAAATTGTTCTAGATGGAGCCTATATGGAGATTTAACTTCCATTGACCCTTTCTCATAGACATTTAAACAATAATTCTTATCATGCTAGGTGACTGAATTACCTTTTCCATTTCCTTTCTTGGAGAGTTGCCTCCTTTTTTCAGGCGTTTTGTCAGCCATCTTCTGTTAGGTCGGAGCTTTTCCCCTCCAAGAGTTTTGTTGGATATCCTTACTTTTGCTTGGAGCTCTTTCCTATCTGACGAGCTGGTATGCTCGATAGACATTGCTTTTTTATTCTGACCGATAAGTTAGAGCACCGCTTCGGACATTACTTTTTTTTTTGTCAATTCTAGTCATGCATATCTTCTCCGACCATAGCTCATTTCCCATCTGAAGAGATGGTTTGCTCGACAGATATATCTTTTCTCGACTGGCAGGCTAGAGTATCGCGTCAGTCATCACTTTTTAATCCCGACTGCCGGGCTAAAGCGTCTTGCCAGTCATCACTTTTTTATTTTATCTCGACTAGCAGGCTAGAGCACTTTGCTAGTCATCACTTTTTGTTTAGTGGAGTCTAATCAGTCATTTCTGTTCTGACCAGAGCCTTTTTCCCATCTGACGAGCTGGTATGCTCGACGGACATCACTTTTTTTATCCCGACTAGTGGGCTAGAGCACCGTACCAGTCATTACTTTTTAATCCCAACTGGCTAGTTAAAGCGCCTTTCCAATCATCACTTTTTATTTTATCCTGACTTGCATGCTTGAGCACATTAACATTCATCATTTTTTGTTTAGTGGAGTCTAGTCAGACATTTCTGCTCGAACGAAAGCTCATTTCCCGTCTGACGAGCTGGTGTGCTCGACAAACATCACTCTTTTATCTCGACTGGCAGGCTAGAGCACCACGCCATCACTCTTTAATCCAAATTGGTAAGATAAAGCGCCTTGTCAGTGCTCACTTTTTGTTTCATCGATCATTCCTTGGAGAAAAATGGCCTTTGTATTTGATATTCTACAGAGATACGATCCCCCACCTGTTCTTTTTACTATTGATATTAGATCTTCAAGTGCTTTGCATGTCTTGTAGTCGATATGTGTCAGGGCATACCACCTCTGCTATTAAGTAAGGCCCTTCCAAATTGTGCTCGAGGCCCCTATCTCCGCGTCTTTCCTCTTTCGTAGGACTAGGTCACCCTATTCAGAACTGTTAGACGCTCATCCTGTAATGTAGTACCGCAAGGCCCCGAGCTGGTGACCCTCATTTCATAGGCTAGCCTGATCCTGGAATGTAGTACAACGTCTTTCCTCTTCCTTCCAACTTGGTTTTGAGGTTTTCTTTGATAGTTTTATTAACCCCCTCTACTTGTCTATTGGATTGTGGGTGGGCCAGTGAGGAACACCAAACCTGCAGATCACATGTCCATCTGAACCTAGCATCGTCAAACTGTTTTCCATTATCCGTGATGATCATGTGTGGAACACCAAACCTGCAGATCACGTTCTTCCATAGGAACTCCGTAGTCTTATGCTTCGTGATCGTGGCCAAAGTCTCAGCCTCTACCCATTTGGTGAACTAATCTATGACGGCAATGGCAAACCTATTTTGGCCTTTCCTCATCATTAGGAGCCCAATTAAGTCCAGCCCCCATTGGGCGAACGATCACGGGCTTGGGATGGAGATAAGCGGCTATAGCGGCTGGTGTGGGATGTTTGCAGTCCTCTAGCATTTGTCGCACCTTTTCACGAAATCCTTGGTATCTGAGACCATTGTCTGCCAATAATATGCCGACCTATTTATCTTATGGTGCAGTGCTTGGGCCCCATTGTGGTTCCCATAGATTCCCTCGTGGATCTCCGTCATGATGTATAGTGCCTCATCGGGTGCGACGCACCTTAGGTAGGGGTTTGAAAAAGCTCTTTTGTATAGAGTTTCATCAATAAATATATAATTGAGGCATAGCTTTCACATGGCTTTCCAGTCCAAAGGTGGCGTTTTATTTTGTAGATACTCGAGTATGGGAGTGATCCACGAAGGAGCCGTTGTTACACTGCTGGTTTCTAACACCTCATCCCCACTGATGCTTGGACACGGGAGAAATTTCACAGGTACAGTCTTGTTGTTTGGAAATATTGTCCCATATCTCCTGATTCTCCTCCTTGATTTGTTTGACAATAAGTTGGGAGTCGTTGTAAATCTCCAATGTCTGCATTCCTGGTTCGTACCAATCTCAAATCTTCCAGCAGTGCCTCATACTCTACTTCATTGTTCTAAGATTTGAATCCAAAGCGCAGGGCGTACTCGATCTGATATTGGGTAGGTGCCACGAGTAGTACACTGGCTCTGCTTCCCATTTCATTGGAGGCGTCGTCGACATATAGGGTCCGGGTGGCTTTGTCTGTCTTCGCTTCCTCTTCAAGACCCACCGTCATATCCGCGATGAAATCCGCCATCACCTACCTCTTGATGGCAGTTCGTGGAACGAACTGAAGGTATATCCTGAGGTCTCAGGTTTTTAAAGGACCTGCCAGAGAGGAGAATTCGTAAGAATTTGAATGGAGTGGGCCTAGAGTAGGGACGAAGTTTTAGCGCGTTTGTGACTAGCGTAAGAGCCATCTTCTCCAATTTTGTGTGACGTTTCTCTACCCCCACCATGTCATTTCTCACATAGTAGATTGGCTTCTGGATGAAGTCATCTCCAATTCAGATTAGGGCAGCGTTGACGGTCATTTCTGAGAATGTCGGGTACAGAGACAACACTTCTCCAGACACGAGTTTGGAGAGCATCGACATTGAGCTCATATAGTTCTTCAGAGCTAAGAAAGCTTCTTGGCATTCCTCAGTCCATTCAAAGGTAGCGTTCTTCCTCAGATTTTTTAAGAAAGGAAGAAACTTATTTGTAGCCTGGGAGATGAAGCGATTGAGGACCGCAACTCACCCCGTGAGACATTACATCTCCTTGACGCTTCTCAGGGGCTCCATCTCCAGCAACTCCTTTATCTTATCAGGGTTGACCATAAATCCTAGAAATTTCCCTAAGCCAACGCGGAAGGCGCACTTTGAAGGGTTCAGCTTCATCTGGTACTTCCTCAAATTGTTGAATGTTTCGCTGAGGTCGGTAATGTGGCCCACAGACCTCTTGCTTTTAACAAGCATGTCATCCACATACACCTCCACGTTCCTAGATATTTTCTCAGAGAACAGTTTGTTCACCAACCTTTGATAGGTGGCCCATGTATTTTTTAATCCGAAAGGTATCACCGTGTAGCAATAAATTCCTCGACTGATGATGAAGGAAGTTTTCTCTCGATCAGGCATGTGCATTAGGATCTGATTGTATGCCGAATAAACATCCATAAAGCTAAGTAGATCGTGTTCTGACATGGCATCGATCAACTGGTCTATGCGGGGAGAGGAAAGCTGTCTTTAGGATTTTAAATCCATAAAGTCTATGCAGGCCCTCTTATTGCCATTCACTCTCTTGACCAGTACGGTGTTAGCCAACCATTCTAGGTATTAAACTTCTCTAATAAACCCACTGGAGAGCAGTTTCTCTACCTTCACAATGATGGCTTCATCTCTTTCTACATTTACACTCCTTCTTTTCTGCCTGACTGGCTTAAACTTCGGGTCTGCATTAAAGTGGTGGGTGATAACGCGTCAGTTTATGTGCATGAACTCTTATGAATATTATGCAACAGAAGGTGATGTTATTCTGTATGAAATTGGTATATCTATTCCTCTCTTTCACTTTTATGATCACTAAAAATTTGACTATCATTTTATCTTAATCTAAAGTGTAAGCTATATGTAGCTAGAAAGAAAATAAAGCAAAAAGAAAAAATAAAGAACGAGAACATATAAAGAAAGAATGATGCTTAGCAAAAATCATTGTTAACATAAAAAAACTTGAGTTTTTTAAATGAGACGGATGACCTAGATTGTAAATACAAAGAAGAATTCCATCTTTGTCAGCGATATTTATGGAGAATTGAGATATTAATAATATGAAAAATTTCACTAACACTTCTTAAATTTTTATTAAATGATACTCACACTTACTTTAAATTTAAGAATATCACTTACACCCATATCATTTTTAAGTATGGACACTCATATCCCCTTGAGGGTATACCTCCATTAAAGTAAAACTCAATGAGATAAAATTACTTAAATACCCCTAACTTATTCAAAAACCCTCAAAAGTTTACTCAAAAGTCAAGGAGCACTACTCAATACTACAAAAAGAGAACTGATGAATCTCGCAAGAACATGAAAACCCAATGACCCTCATACTGCAATCTTGGTTTATATTATAACTTAAATGGATGTGAAAACATTGCTATATAAGAAAATTATTACCAAATGTAAGGTATTTTTCGTCCCTTACGGTATTCAAGTATTAAATATGAATGAAAGAATAAAAATACAAGAGAAGAAAGACAAGTAAAGAGAATGAAATACACAAAAAATATGAAAAAAAAAGAGCAGCTACATGAAGAAGGCAATGATTGATGTCTTTCTGCAAGTCTTCAACTGATACCTCGGCTAACTGAACAGAATTAGCCGAGCATTGGATGTGGCTCATGATTTGGTGAGAAAACTCTCGGTCCATCATCTAATTCACCTCAAAGGGAATCCACGAACTAAAACTGGGAGGAAAAGGGAGTCCAGGGAAGGTTATTGACGGGCCCAACCCAAAATCGGGAGAAGAAGACAAAGGAATAAACTGTTGGAATCATGCCACGGGCAATGGTGTCGATTAGTTTTAAAAAATTTTATTGATCGGAAAACAATTGCGGCATCACAAGCTTCAAAAAATAATTTTTAACGAAAATAATTTTTCTAATCGAATCCATTATATATCTACACATTAAATCATAGACATACAACTAAATGAATAAAACGTCTTGTAGTCTATCAAATGTCCTCGCTAACAATGAACTTAAGATTCAATGAACAATGTACAGTGAGATCCACAACAATATCTTCCGAACCAATCTTCGAACACACTAGGACATGCGTGGGTACGAAAAATAATTCACGAACACATTTCTATCTCTAGATGTACTCAACACATGATATCTATAAGTTTTGAAAATGACTTTTTGGAACAAAGCTCTGAGAAAGAATTGGAGAATTCACAAAGTCTTTGATTAACAATTAATCACACAGATTGCTTCAATGAGACTAGTAGAATAATACTATATATATTCTAGGTGAAAGCTTCATTAGGTTTTAGGATTTACATAAAATAATAAATTATTTACAAATGTGTCACTATAGTGGGACCCACCACAGTCTGTGTCACACTGTAGTGTGTCGTGAAACTACTATAGTGTCTCACAGCACTACAGAGTCTCATGCACCATTGTAGTGTCGTGTGGCACTAAAATGTGTCACGTGCCACTATAGTGTCATGCGGCACTACAGTATGTCATGTCAATCCCTGATTCAAAAAATAGTGATTGACATGTGACAGTCTAACATGCCACGTGGTAACTTTTTTAAATTTATTATTTATTTTAATCAGATAAATATCTAGATATCAGTTAATTCAAAATTAACTTATCTTATCATACAACTTAATTAACTTATCTATTAGTTCAAAATTAACAGATTAATTAATTCAAATTCAAATTATTATCTCATAATAATTTTATATTATTTAATTTCATAAATCAAATATACTATCTCACTTATCGATTAATAGAAAACTAATTGATATAATTATTAATTACAATTTCTGAAAATTACAATAAATAATTTAATTAATCAATTCTTAATTAATTAATTGAACACAATACTTGCCCCAGAAATTTAATTCTTTATGCAAACTAGTCCTTTTTATGTCCTGAAACATTCACCATCTAGACTGCGTAGTACAGAGATGACTCAGAGACCATGGACCCATAATTCTAAGCTCCAATAAACTAGATTATTAAATAAATTCTTTAATTAAATAATCTTATTTATTAATTTCATTATTACTCCACTATAAATATGAAATTGTAATTTTAGTAATTATAGAATATATTTACATAATAATCTCATGTAATTCGTTGATATAATCACTACATGTAGTTTTGTCCTCCAATTATTGGTTCGTAAATTAGAGCTGATCAAAATTATCGTTTTAGCCTTCTAATTATCTCTTGATCCTTAAGTACTATTAATTCACTAGTGAACGGTCAATTTATAATCATATTATAAATTTGATCTCCATAATCATTCAATTTCATAATTAACCCTTAATGAAACCAATGTACGATTCATTAGGAAAGCTTGGATTCCAAATCTGGTAAGAAAATGTTCACAGCCATCCACGTTACTGAATCTCTAAAACAAAAGCCATTAGCCTATTTTATAAATAAACCTTAACGAGTGAATCAAAAGATCCAATAAACATGTATAAGAGTTCATGACTACTCTAAATTTAGACTGATCTACACAGATCATCTGATTGATGTGTATTAAATATTTATGACACGGTGATTTAATAAAGATATAAATTCACATTGCTCATGTCCTATATAATCTAATTATATAAAGTACATTCACTAAGATGTTTATCCACATTAATGAAACGGATCTAGATCACATGCATTCAAAATACTTAGTGAATCGTACTAGCAACCATTCAATAAAGATTTCATACTTTAATATGTTGCAGACTATTTTATTCGTTATTTATGATCTTAATTATCTCGTACTAATTCAATATCACAGTCTTATTAATGAATATAAAATTTCAGATATTTATATAAATTATTCAATAATAATTTAGAAAAGACAATTATAAAAAAATATTTTTATTAATTTCAAATTAAAATATCTTTACACATGCTTTGAGGGCACTATGCCCATTAATCTCCCACTTGCCCTAAAGAAAATGTGGCATCTCTCCCAACCTCATATTTTATATATGACCCTCAAATGACTTCGCAGGAAGTGTCTCAGTAAAAGGATCAGTCAGGTTATGATTCGATTTTATCCTCATAACAGTCATATCTCATCGGCGTACGATCCAGACGTCGATTTTTTACCATCTTTATCTAATTCAGCAATATATCTAGTGACATTCTTGTCTTCACCTGAACCTTCGATAAAGTTTTTATACTATTCCCAATGATATACATAAAGAACTAAGAAAATCACTATCTGATCTTTGATGTATTTATAAACACAAGCTTCGTCAACATTTTGAACGAAGCCATATGATTTAATAATCTCATCAAAAGTAAGATTCAAATATCTTGGTGCTTGCTTTAATCCATAAATGAATTTAAGCAACTTGCTAACTTTCTCATCTTATCCCTTTTTCAAGAACCCTTTTTTGTTGCATCATATATATGTTTTCTTTAAGAGAGTCATTTAGAAGGTTGTCTTGACATCCATTTACCATATTTCATACTTTAAACTAGCAGCTATGGATAAAAAATATGAATGGATTTTAGCATGGCAACGAGAGAGAATGTCTTTTCACAATCGACTCCCTTCCTTTGAGTATAGCCTTTGGCTGCTAGCCGTCTCTTGAAAGTCTCTATTTTTTCATCTGCACATATTTTCTTCTTGAAGACCCATTTACATACTATGGGCCTGACTTCTTCTGATGGATCTACAAGTTCTCAGATAGAATTGAAATACATTGATTCCATTTTTTTGGTTCATAGAATCTTTCCATTTCTCCTTTTCAGGATCTTCCATCGCCTCTTTAAATGTTAATGGATCTTCCTTATCAGTGTCTGACACTAGGACATGTGCTTCGAGCTCATAGCGAATAGGTTATCTTACAACCCTCCCACTATGACATTGCACCGGGGTTTCCTGGACAGGAACAGTGGTTTCTATAGTTTGTTGTTTATCAATTAATAATAAAGATGGTCTAATCCCACAAGATGATAGTTCTTCGAGGACTGCTTTTCTCTGAGATTTATAGTTTATCATATAGTCATGTTCGAGAAAAGTAACATTTGTCGATACAAACACATTTCGATCTCTGTGACTAAAGTACATACCTCTTGTTTCTGTAGCATAGCCAACAAAAATACATACTTCAAACCTTGAGTGTAACTTTCCAGTCTTAGATCTAAGAATGTGAGTTGGACACCCACATATACGGAAATGACGCAACTATGTTTGGAGCCATTCCATAACTCTAAAATGTCTTGCTTACCGACTTAGAAGGAGCTACATTAAAAATGTAAGTTGTCGTTTGAATTTTATATTCCCAGAATGTGAGTGGTAGTGATGAGTAGCTTCACATCGACCTAACCATATCAAATAAGGTTCGATTTCTCTTTTCTAAGACACCATTTTGCTGTGGCGTTCCAAGTGTTGTAGTTGGGATATAATGTCATACTCCAGTAGGTAATATTTGAATTCTAAATCCAAGTATTCACCACCTCGATCTGATCGAAGTATTTTGAAAGATTTACCTAATTACTTTTCAGCTTCAACTTTGAAGTCTTTAAACTTTTCAAAAGTTTCAGACTTTTTGTGCATTAGGTAAGTATAATTGTATCTAGAGTAATCGTCAATAAAAGTGAACTAAATACTCATACTCACCTTTGCCTTGTACGTTGATCAGTCCACAGACATCATTATGTACTAGCTCAAGTGGTTCTTGGCTCTTTGGTCCTTTCCCAAGAATGGTCTCTTGGTCATTTTACCCTCTAGACAAGATTCAAAAACCAAAATAGTTCTAACTTTTAGTTCTCTCAAAGCACCATGCTTTGTTAATCGGTTTATTCTGTATAGATTAATATGTCTCAACCTAAGATGCCATAGATACGTATCATCTTGTTGAGAAACCTTCTGTCGTTTGTTACCTTTTGGATTTGCTACTTTAAATCATTCTGAAATATTTAATGCTCGTTCAGTTGGTTAAAGCATATACAGTCTGTTTGAAACTCTACATGACAAATATCGAATCCACTCTTAAAAATAATAAATATATTATTATCAAAAGAAATATCAAAACTTTGTTCATGCAATAACGATAAAGCAATCAAATATCTAGAAAATCCAAGAATAAAAGAAACCTTGTTCAAAACAAGATAATTATTTCCAAAGTTCAAACGGGTTGTCCCCAATGCTTTCGCTGATACGAGCGCACTACTCCAAATCCTTAACACCTCGTCATCAACAAGCTCTCTTGACAAATCAAACATCTACAAATAAGAACATACATGGTTAGTGGCTCATGAATCTATAATCAAGGATGGAAAATCATATTCCACTAAACAAGCTTTAAGTACAAGTAAATCATATTTACCTTTCATTTTCAGATCGGAGAGATACTGGTTACAGTTTCTCTTCTAATGACCTTCAACCCCATAATGGAAACATTTTCCCTTGGAATTGTTGTCGTTCATATTGTTCTTAGCCTTGGGTGATGTCTTGTTTCCTTTCCTTTCTTATTCTTACTCATGCCCTTACCATTGTTCTTCTTCCTTTTGTTACCATTGGAAGAAGGCTTTTGCTTAGTAACATTTTTCTTACCCTCTTTAGTCATACTCTTGTTCAATGGCTCAAAAGTCTGCAGTTCATTAAACAACTAGGATCATGTTGAATTACAACTTGTTCATAACATAGTTGGTAATAAATGCAGAAAAAGCAAGTGTGAGATATTTAAGTATACAACTGACTTGAGTTCGCTCATCAATAGTAGCCCCATGTACTTCTACCTTGTGCATTATGTTGATCATGTTCAAAACATGTTCTCACATCGAAATACCTTTCTTCAACTTAGTAGTCATATAGCTCATAGTACATTCGTGATGACTTTGATCAGATTGTTGCACAAACATCACCTATAGAAATTCCATAATCTCATAGGCAGTTTTCATGCTCTCATGTTTTGTTCTGAGAATATCATTCATGCTCACAAGTATGTAGCACTTATCTTTGTTATTAGATCAAATTTGTCCTTAACATTTTTAGGGGCATTGGCAGCGAGCTCCTCAGAACATTCCTTAATAAGGATAAACTTGTAATTCTCACATATTAGCATCAAATTCGAATTTGATTTATATCTTATAATGTGATCACCATTGTGGTTTTTTAGTACAAGAAAAGCAAGAATGGGGTAGCGCATGGTAGACACAAAAAAAACTTAAAAGAAATAAAATATACATCATTCAGAATAATTGAAATAAATATCAAAAAATTTGGAAAGGAAATGTGATGCATGAATGTAACATAAACTTAACAGTTACTAATCCACTATAAGACGACCCAACAATTAATGCACCGCTTTAGGGTAGGTCAAATTAATTTTAAATTATCTATGAGATATTCTTATCCTTATTTGGTCAGGACACAATTATCCACTCAAAACTACAATGTGACTTTGTGAGTATAACCCATTATTTAAGATTTCATGACTTAATTTAAAAAATGCCGCCTTAGGGTCGGTCAAGTCTAAAGAATATCACTTAGTCCTATCTTCTAAAGACATCAACCTTGGTATTGATATAGTTCGAAACATTCCTTAGGGGGACGAAAACAAGGCCGTCTCGAGGTCCTCACCATATCTCACGTTGTTGTACTAATAATGGAGGTCATAGGTTACGTTGACATGTCATGCTTCTCTCACTTACTATTTTGTAATTAATGTGTTTCTATTTAACTAATCAATTAATTACTAGTTATAATAACCATATGAATATAAAATTAATTATTAATTCAATTTAATTGATCTAAGTTCATTTAACCTTCTAAAGAGTAAAGAGTCTAAGACTAATTTAGGTGAACTTTGTGTGATTACCAGGTTTAACTAATTAAAATTTATCAGTTTACATGCAATTGATTTCGCAAAGCCATCCATATAAACATATTAGGACAATCCTAATAAATCATGTTTCTTCAAATGATATGCATGATTAAATAAACTGTGTGTGGTTTCATGTATGGCATGTGATCGACTAATGCATGGTCATGTTATTAGTAAATCAACAAATTATATATTTTAAAAAAATAAAAATAAATGATGAACCGCGTGACTATTGGGTATATCTAAATTTACAACTTTTGAAAACTAGAAATAATTACAAAATGAACTTCAAGAATACATATTTTCTGGAAAAAAAATGCTCATTCTCCGTTAGAGGTACATCTTCATAATCTTCAAGTTTTGATCAAAACTCTTTTTAATTAGGATAAACTATTTCCTAATTAAATAATCTCATTAATTATACTTTTAAAATTAATTGAATTTGATTAGTCAAAAATAATTTAATGACTTATCAAACTTGAGTCAAACCTAAATTAATTTTAATTTTCAAAAAGATAAAATCAATGACTAACCTTTTAAAATTAAAAGATAAAAGATAGGATTAGTATGTTCACAAAATATCACAGGGATAGGACAACACAGTATCATGGTATCTGAGAATCGTACACTGGCAATCACAGTGATTGTCGTTGCCGGCAGTAGCAGGACACTCCCACTACTGTCGCCGATTGCCTGGCCACTGGCGGTGGCGCCCCACCAGCGTCATGCGGTGGTAGCGGGACAATCTTGCCGCTGCCGCTGCCATGCGGTGGCAATGGGAGAGTCACGCCACCGTCGTCGATGGGCTAGTTCTGTCACGGAACTCCTCCTTCGCTTCCCCTCCACACTGTCTCGTGTGGTCTTCGTCTTTTTGCTTACAGAATTTTACAACTTAATATTCCAAATAAAATTACAAAAATTCATATGCCCCCCAAATAAATAAGAACAAAGCCTAAACTCAAAAGTCATCATACAATTAACGATTCATCATTAACCAGACATTCAAAAAAAATAAACATCCATTCATTCATACATATCAACATATATATTTAATAATGTAAGAAACCCCACTGAACATTTAATGTATACATATATAAAGACCGTTCTGATACTAATTGTTGGAATCGCGGCACGCACAGTAGAATCATTTAGTTTAAAAAAAGTTATCGACTAGAAAACCATTACGACACCACATGTTCCAAAAAAAATTTAACTAAAAATATTTTTTCTCATCGGATCCATTATATATCTATACATTAAGTCATAGACATACAAAGAAATGAGTTATACCTCTTGTAGTCTATCAAGAGTCCTCGCTAACAACGAACTTGAAATTTCATGAACAATGGACTGTGAGATCCACACCAAGATCTTCCGAACCAATCCTCGAACACATTAGGACATGTGTGGGCCTGTAGAATAATTTAACAATATTTTTTTGTGTCTAGATGTACGCAACACATGAGATCTAGAGATTTAGAGAATGACTTTTTGAGACAGTGCTCTGAGAGAGACTTGGAGAATTTGCAGAGCCTTTAATTAACAATCAATAACACAGATTGCTTCAATAAAGCCAATATATATATATATATATATATATATATTCTAGGTGAAGGCTCATTAGATTTTAGGGTTTACATAAAATAATAGATTATTTATAAATGTGTCACTGTGACGGTACCTGCTACAGTCCACGCCACACTGTTGTACCGTGTGGCGTTGCAGTGTGCCGTGAACTACTGTAGTGTTGTGAGGCACTACAGAGTCCCACGCACAAGTGTAGTACCACATGGCACTACAGTGTGTCTTGTCAATCCCTGATTCAAAAAAACAATGATTGACATATGACAGTCCAACATGCTATGTGACAATTTTTCCAAATTTATTATTTATTTTCATCAGATAAATATCAAGATATCAGCTAATTCAATATTAACTTATTTGATCGCACCTCTTAACTAACTTATCTGTTAGTTCATAACTAACAGATTAGTTAATTCAAATTCAAATTATTCTCTCATAATAATTTAATATTATGTAATTTCATATATCAAATATAATGTCTCACTTTATCGATTAATACAAAACTAATTGATATAATTATTTAATTACAATTTTAGAAAATTAAAATAAATAATTTAATTTAATTAATTCTTAATTTATTAATTTTATATAATTATCTCATAATTATGTACTCGCCCTAGAAATTTAGTTCATTTTGCAAGCTAGTCCTTTTATTATGTTCTGAAACATTCACGCCCTAGACTGTATAGTACAGAGGTGGCTCGGGGACCATGGACCCATAATTTTAAGCTCCAATAAACTTTAATTAAACTCTTTAATTAAATAGTCTTATTTATTAATTACATGATTACTCCACTATAAATATGAAATTACACTCTTAGTAATTACATAATATATTTACAGAATAATCTCATGTAGTATCATGATATAATCACTTCATATAGTTATGTCCTCCAATTATTGGTTCGTAAATTAGAGCTGGTCAAAATTAGCTCTTCACCCTTAAGTATCATTAAATCACTAGTGAAAAGTCAATTTATTATCATATTATAAATTTGAGCTCAATAACCATTCAGTTCTACAATTAACACTTTAGGAATCAATATACGATCCGTTAGGAAAACTTAGATTCCAAATCTTGTAAGATTATGTTCTCAGTCATCCATGTGACTAAATCTCTAAAACAAAGTCACTAACTTGTTTTACAAACAAACCTTAACGAGTGAATCAAAAGATCCAATAGACATGTATCAGAGTTTATGACTACGCAGGATTTAGATTGATCTACATATGATCATCTGATTGATGTGTATTAACTATTTATGATAAATAATAAGTTAATAAATATATAAATTCAGATCGGTTATGTCTTATATAATCTAGATATATAAAGTACATTCACGCAGATGTCTATCCACATTAGCCATACAGATCTAGATTACATACAATCAAAATACTTAGCGAACCGTACTAGCAAATAAGGTTTTCAGAATCATGATCCTACCTAGGACCTTGGAAAGGTCTCGTGAACTAGATCGTAGGATCAAATTGTGAATCGTAAGATCCTATTATATACTAGTAATATTTAAAAAAAATATAATTTACCAAACTGCATGTTAAAATTCTTGAATATAGATAATTAATCAAGTGTAAATTTCACTATTTTACTAAGTACAATTTAAATAAATAAATAACAACTTAAAAATTGAACAGATTCAATGAACTTTATATTGTTTTATTATCAATACTTATAAAATTATGGTCAGGGGGGTCGTAAGATCGTAGTAGGATAGTAAGATCCTACCAATTCAAGACAAAAAAAATATAATAGGATCGTAAGATCCTCCCAATTTAAGATTCTACTTTGAATCAAATCGTGGGGGGTTAGACATGATCGTAAAATCGTAAGATCCTACGATCTTGATCGAGAGTTTAACAACCATGCTAGAACCCATTCATTAAATATTTCATATTCTAATATGTTGTGAACTATTTCATTTATCATCTATGATCTTAATTCTCTCGTACTAATACAAGATCATAGTATCATTAATGAATATGGAATTTCATGATATTTATACACATTATTCAATAATAATTCAGAAAAGACAATTATAAGAAAAATGTATTTTCATTAATTTCAAATTAAAATATCTTTACACAAGTTTTGATAGTACAATGCCCAACATAAACTCCATCGGCCCATCAGTTTCAAGTCGAGGGGGAGTGAAGCAACAGGAGTAGGAAGATGAGAAGAAATTTGAACAATAGGACGAACATGAGAAGTCCTGGAAACCACAAGGGAAGGCTCAATAGCCAGTAGTGGGTGCACACTACATGAGGAGGAACAGTTCAAAGAAATATGAACATGTCTCATCTCAAAAGCCTCTCGAATAGAAGGAGAGGTCAAAGAGGAAGAAGAAGAATAAGCATGTAAAGAAGGAAGCCTGGCAGGTGCAGATCTCTCGACAAATATCTAAACTGGAGGTTTGTCTGGGGGCAACAGGAGGAGCTATTGGCCGCGGAAGAGGTTGAACGACAAATGGGAGTTGGCGTTCAGGGTCCAAAAGCCACCACTAGTCACGGGTGGCAACGTTGTAAACAACCCTGATCTTGGCTCTGTCGTCTGAAGTCTCATAAGCGTGAATGTTATTACCCTTATCTAAAAAAAACGAAGAAGATGATATTTTTTTACAGTAAAAAAATAAAGAAGAAAAGAAAAAAATGGAGAAAGGCAAAATCACTCACATACGACCTCCATTCGAGCAACTAACTTCCTCGGGGAAGGAATTTTGGTAATAAGCAATAAAATGATTGAACTCATCCCTATTTCTAAATCTAGGGATGGTAGGGGAGAAGGATGCAGTCATTAAAGGAAAAACTTGAAGACGAAGAAAGAAAGAAGAAAACATACACAGAAATGTACGAGCAAACGCCAAACGTTGGATTCGAAAGGTAAAAAATAAAAGTTGAAGCGTCAGGAGGGCTGTAAAAAGGCACGAGAGTAGACATGTGTTGCAACAATAATGACAAAAGACTGAAATGAAGTCGAACATGTGAAGAGGCCACCCCTGTCCAAGAAATGTAATCATCACAAACAGAAAGGTGAAGCGGCGTGGGTAGGCAATGATGACATAAAATGTATGACGTCAGGGAATCTTCATAAAAGACAAAAGTTAAATTAAAAATGTTTTACATCAACGGCTTACACCCAAAGATACAAAACAAGGGCAAATGTATGGGGCAGGTTTCTCCAGGGATATTAAGTTGCTAGCATGGTAAAGGAAAGAAGGAAAACACGAAAGTATGCAGACATGAAAAAGATGACGTCAGTGGAGACAACGTATCAGTATTAAATTTAGCGTCTGTTACTCCCTTATTCCATGATCTCATCAAGTTGATTATAATATTATCCTTACATGACAATTAAAATGATAGAAACGGTTAATGAGGGAAATACCTATATAAACCTCCATACGTATTCGATCAAGCCAATTCGTCTCAATATAATCAAGTTATAAGCCCATTCTCTTTACTTGGATTTCTTCTCCCGTATATAGAAATAAGATAGTGGGGAAGTAAGAGGAAACATATATCAAACACTATAAGGTGATTGAGTGCAATTATGAGGTGGATAAAACATACACATATTAGTCAGTTTTGAATCTCTCGGTATTCTAAGATCATCAGAAATTTTCCCTCCCAATGAGGTGTATCAAGTAAAAGAACCCATCATGTTGGGATCTCAACGGGAGGAAATCTGTTTCTTAAATCCTAGTTTTCTATATCATTGACGGCTAAGAACACCTCGGCAGAAACATCGAGGTGACTGGAAATTTTTTTTTATTTTTTTATCATTTTATTAAAATAAATTTTTTATCATTTTTTTATCATTTTAATATAATGGATAGCCTAGATTGAATATGATTCTCTCCTGATCAAGGAATAGAAGAGAATAATGATCTGACGTTTACCCTTCCTTTACATTCCCTCTCTCTTTCCGTTATAGAGCTTCAGTAATTTTTTTTGTCTTAACATAAACCATGTTCCTCATTTGTTTGTCTTCTTCAATCTTTTATATTGCTTTTTATAGGATGATTGCTTCGATTTAGGATCAGTGCACATCAAAAATTGAGAGAACATTACTACAGTTTTGACTTACATTGATAGTCACATATATAATAGAATGACAGCTCTCTACAATCTGTCACTGGAAAATAAAGTAGGTGAGATAATTTGGATAAGATGACAGCTAAAAAATTAACTGCCATTAATGTATTATCTACTATGACAGCTAATTTTTGGGCTGTCATAATAACTTCTCGTAATGACAATGTAAAAAACCTGTCATAGTTCCATGGTATAAAAAACTTACCCAATACCCAAAGTTCATTTTATTTACAAATATACTAGGGTTTTCTATACTCTTTGATAAAACATTTTACAAAATTATACCAATGGCCTAATTGTTGCTTATCCTAACTCGCCCACCTTCCCTTCACTTTTTCTTTTATTTTTTCCCATTGCCCTTCTTACACACTGCCCCACACTCTCTCTCTTCATCTTCCATCTTCATCTCTCTCCCTCTCCTATAAACTCATTTTCTCCAGAACTAAATACAAGAAATGAGTTTTGTTAACTTTAATGAGTTTTATTAATTTTGTGGATTTTGTTAACATTTGTTAATTTTTGTAGGTTTTGTTAATTTTGGTGAGTTTTGTTAATTTTAAAAGAGAACTTAGAGAGAAAAAGATAAAATGTAGAGCGTAGAGAGATAGAGAGAGAACGTTGAGAAAGAGAGAGAACATCGAGAGAGATAGGGCGTGTCGCAACGTGCGTGCGACGCGGAGTGGTGATTTAAAAAATTTATTTTTTTTAAGGAAAAAGAAATTTGGAGTCGCCACCAATCATTTTAGGGTGTGATTGGTCACCCAATTTTAAGATGAAAATTTTTTTGGTCTACGAAAACTCAAAGTTGGTTCGGGAGTCGTTTGTGTGTGGGGAAGGTATTAGCACCCCACAACACCCATTATAAAATGGTTACCAAATTTAATCAAATGCTATCCATTTTTTATTTTAAGGCAAAGGTTAAAGAGATTTATTTTTTAATGTCCCATTTGAGGAATTTTGTATCATATAAATGAACAAAATAAATTACTTTTAATGGGTGGTTCAAAGACCATTTAAAAAAATACTTTTTTTGTATTCTCATATCTTTTTAAATCAAAGCATTATTAGAGTTATTCTCGGTATCTCAAGAATAACTCCTCACCTCAGTAGTTCGAGAAGTCTGGTATCCCAAAAATCTCAAAGTCCATTGTTGGCCTTTTTAGTGAAAATTAAATAATAGAAGTAACAAAATCTAAATTTAATTATTAAAATTATAATCCACGCATACATAAACATTAATTATGATAATAAGGGAATAATGCAAGAATCGCATTATAAGCATGGCAATGCAAAAATGCTAAATAAATAAATATGTAAAGGAAATTAATGTTAATAATTACAATAAAATTGAAGTAAAAGAATAGAGATAAGCTATAGGATGTCAAATTATAGAGAACATGAAATGTTGAGATTATAAAAATGCAAGAATAAAGTAAAAGACTATATTATGTAATAAATGAAAAAAAATTTAAAAAAAATTATATATATATATGGTGCAACCGAGGAACACTTTCCTCTGTTGCATCCCATATATGTTTTTTTAATAATATTATATATTATAATATAATATAATAATAATAATATTATTATTATTATTAAATAAATTTAAAAACAATGATAAAAAATAAACCATATATTTTTTTAACATAAATATGTCTATTTTTTTGACTACTTAGTCCACTAATTATCTTTTTTCTTTCCTTCCATCATTAGTCATTGCTAATCAAATAACAAAGGAGATGATCATGGATGATAATTAGTTCAAAAAAATGTCACAAAATGATGAACATAATAAAAAAAACTTTGTAGGAAAATTAAAAGTTTCACAACTTAGATATTTGCATAATCTTGTATAGAGGTTTACTCTCTATTTTATGCATTGTTATGTGTGAGAAAATTATCCTAGGGGATCTTTGCATCAAATGTACACTTTCAACCCATTAAAAGGGTTGATTCACATTTGGT
>QANY01006259.1:1485703-1497202 GCA_003255025.1 Datisca glomerata
TTTTTTTCAATTTTTATTTTTTAGTCCTCTTTTTTCAATTTTTACTTTTTAGTCTTTGGACCACTTTTCTTATTTTTGTATTGGATTAGTTTTCAAATTATACATATAGTCTTGGATTATTAAAAGAGCCAAAATATAAAGCATGTATATTTCATGTATTAGGCCGGATAAAATACGGTATCTACAGGGCGTACATGACGCCCGTGTACCAATCGTGTAGTCTACAGGATGGCAACACGATACTTGTGTACCTATTTTAGAGTCTACATGATGGTTACATGATGCCCGTGCACCAATTATATAGTCTACACAATGCCTGTGTAGCCATCATGTAGTCAAACGATGCTCATATACCCATCGTGTAGTCTACAGGATACCTACACGATGCTTGTATATCCATCTTGTACACTAAACATGTAATATATTTAATTTTATATATTTATTTAAATATTAATAAACATGGAGGTTGAGTATTGAAGAATAATGAATTGACATTTAATTTGATGTTGTGTAAAAATGTATTGGGGAAAGAAAGAAAAAAATGTATTGTCATCTTTGAAGTCATCATGCAGTCATCATGTACACTGCACGATGTGGTACATGAATAACGTCTAGTCATCGTGTGCTATACATGAGGACTACACGGTTGTCTTGTACCCCACCTGTACACTAAACGACGATTGCATGTTCGTGGTGTACCCAATTATGTTAGAGAATAAAACAGAGAAACCCATATAAACCCTAGAGAAACTACCAAGAAACCCAGAAACCTACAAAAATCAAAAACTCAGAAACCTAGAAAAAAACTCAAAAACCCATAAAAAAATCAGAAACTCATAAAAAACATACCTTGTTGTGATTCCTTGCTGTGGGAGACGAGCACTAAAAGATTTCTAGAGAGATAGATGCTCTGACTTTGAGAGAGAGAGATAGTAATTGTAAGAGAGAAAAATGAAGGAAATGCAAGAGGAGAGTTTAAAATGGTAAAGATGTACATGAAACGGTGGGTTTCGTGTAGGGGTGGGGTTCAAAAAGGTGTAATAATTATTTTTTTAGCCGTCATTTAGAATACACGCAGGGGCTGTTTGGGAACTTCATCACTTGATTTTAGAGAAATCAGGTGATGAAGTTCCTAAATAGCCATATGGGCCAGGGGTTAGAGAGTACACAAATTACAATAGTAGTATAATTTTACAAATGCTTTTTCTTATGGTATAGTCTTGCAAAAAATCCTAAAATTAGGGTTAGGATGGATTAAATAGGATAGTATATTGGATTTTTTGCTAAAATATACTCTTTGATAAAGCATTTTACGAAATTATACTTTTGGTCTAATTTTTGCTTATCCTAATTCCTGACTCACATTCCCTTCACATTTTCTCTATTTTTCCCCATTGCCATTCTTAGACACTGGCCCACACACTCTTTCTTCATCTTTCATATTCATTTCTCTCTCTCCTAGAAACCCATTTTCTACAGAATGAAACACAACAAAACAGATTTTGTTAATTTTAAAGGGTTTTGGTAATTTTAAAGGGTTTTGTTAATTTTGTGGATTTTGTTAACATTTGTTAATAATAATGGGTTTTGTTAAATTTTATAAGTTTTGTTAATTTTTATGGGTTTTGTTAATTTTGAGAGAGAACGTAGAGAGAGAGAGAGAAAGGAAGAACGCCGACCGTAGAGAGAGAGAGAAAGAAAGAGAGAAAGTCGAGAAAGAGATAGGATGTCGAGAGAGAGTGCGGGTATACGACGGTAGCGTACCCATAGTGTAGTCTACATGATCACGACATGAAACTTGTGTACACATTGTGCAGTCTACACGATGGCTACACGATGCCTTTGTACCCATCGTGTAGTGTACACGATGACTACATAATTGTCGTGTAGACTACACGATGACTTCACGGTCATCGTGTAGACTACACGATGACTTCACGGTCATCGTGTAGGTTTCTTGAAGACTACACGATGACTTCACACTCATCATGTAGGCTTCTTGAAAGCTACTCGATGTCTACACGGTCATCGTGTACTCATCGTGTAGTGTACAAGAAGACTCAATGAAGTAAGTTCAGAATGGGCACATTACAAGATGGGTACACGAGGTCAGTGTACCCATCTTATAGGCTACACGATGACTTCACGATCATCGTGTATGCTTCTTAAACTTCTTGACAATATTAAATAACAACCACAATTCTTCATTCATATTAATATTTAAAAAATTACAAGGGTCAACATTTATATTTAAAGTGGCTTGGTCATTCCGTTGAGAGAGATGAATAGGATTTCTACACGTTTGTCGGTCCACAACGTGCACACTTTCTTCTTATTACTTTCTCACTGCTAGATGAGATTTTAACTGTCCTAGGTCTTTCACTTTGCCGTCTCGTTATAGGTGGCAGTACCATATTTTCTTGAACCTCCTGGCTGATGACCCAATCCGCTCTATCTCCAATGGGATGTATTGTTTCTGCATATGCAACAATTAAAGCCTCATTTTTCTAGTGCGTCGAACATATACTGTGTGCGGAAATATTGCACTGTCGATATGCAGCCAACACATGCTTGCAATAAAATTGATCAAGATCAAATTCTCAGCACATACACATCTTAAAATACAAGTTTACCACTGCTTCTATACCTCCACTCGTGAAACGAAACTTGTGTATGTCAGAAGGAAACAATGATAGTGTACATGATGCAAGATGCTTCTTATTAAGCTCCATTTCAACCCAATCTATCATCTATGAGGTGACATGACATGCGGTCGTTCATTGTTCATAGAACCACTATTATAACATGTCACGGATATGTTCTATAAGGCTTGTAATGGGAAGCTTTCGAGCATCTTTTAAAATCTCATTCAAACATTCTGCGATGTTTAAAGTCATTATGTTGTACTGTCTTCCATCAAAACACGAACTAGCCCACCTCTCAACTTGCCCCACCGACATGTATTGTGAGATATCCAGAAATGCATGTGTGAAATGAGTCATCAACCGATCAAATTCTGATAGACGGTATTCCTTTGCAACTTTCAAAAACAAACAACACGATCGCATCTTCCTTTTTATAAATTGATTTGATAATTTGGCCCATGTGGAAGATGCAAGCTTCATGAAGCGCGTTGGGAAAGATACTCTCTACAGCATTCGGCTACAGCATTCGATATACTTCTATACCTTTCAGATATAAACACCAACTCTGGCAGATCATCGATTACACCGTGAAGTTTACGGAGGAACTATTCCCATGAATCATCATTTTCTGAATCTGCAATGTCGAATGTAATGTGATAGACATGGTTGTTCTCATCCTTTCGTGTTGCGACAAATAATACACCTTTGTATTTTACTTTTAAGGTGGTTGCGTCAACAGCAATGGCATGCCATATATAGTGGGAAAATTGATGAATATAGAGTCTAAGAGCCATGAAAAAATATATAAAATGATTATGTTCATCGGTCTCTATGTGTGTTATTGTCCCTGTAAAATATTTAATATTATTGTATTAAAATAGACAGAGTACATGGTCTACACGACATGTACACGAAGGTAGTGTACTCATCGTGTATACTCGAGGTTCATGTAGCGATCGTGTATACTATATGTTAGTCATACTGTCATCGTGTAATGTACAGGAAAACTCGATGAAGTCAGTACATGATAGGTATACAACACGATGGTTACACGATATCAATGTACCCATCATGTAGTGTACACGATGGGTATAGTGACTTCATGTAACCATCGTGTAGTGTATAAGAAGACTAAATGAAGTCAGCACAGGATGGGATATTACACGATAAGTACACGGGTCAATTTATCCATCGTGTAGACTACACGATAGGTACACGATGTTCGTGGACTTATCTTGTAACCTACACGATGGGTACACGATGACAAAATGTATAGGAAGACTACACGATGTAGACCTTATGATGGCAAAAAAATACATGGATTTTTTAATTCTAACATGTGACAATATACTGGGAGCATCCTATAGTTGTCTTCAGGCGATCCTCAAACTAATTCTAAAGCATACTCCCTAGACCTTCATGCCTTATAGTAACCTATGTTGACACCAAGATCAAGCCGAACATCTTCAATTATGTTTTTTGGCCTATATACACGTCCAACACCCGTGTGTTTGGACCTTATAGTGTGACCAATGAATGTGGATGTAGCTCGATGGTGTTCATATCTCAATACTTCAAGTGCGCATGTATGTGTATTTATGAACTTTGTAACTTTGAAGTATGGATAATTTTTTTGTTTCATAGCCCATAACCGCCATGTGCATGTTTTCTCAATACATATAAGTACCAACAATGAAGGTGATGACCTGAAGATCTGAAACTCAAAATTTATATGGATGGTCATCAGACGACAAATCTTAACTACCCTAGCTTTATCATTATACAACTCATCCATCTTTATTGTGTCTGATACAAGGTGATTCAAATCAGCCCGTTGCTCACTAGACCCAGGACATTGTTCATTCAAATCAGCTCGTGATGGCAAAGGACAAGCGGTCTCGGGTTCGGGACTAGTAAGTCTGGAATTGTTGTATGGTCGTCTCCACAGATGGCTTCATCATGGTCATCAACACGGTTGGTGTGATCATATGCGTCTTGATCAAACCTATCATCATCATCAACATCAACATCCTCATCCTCGAAATCATCATTATCGTCACCAATGTCATTACAAAAAATATCATCATAATGATATTTTCTTTCAAAATGATAATTACTCTCAAAGAGATGAATGCTTTCATGTAGAGGTTGCTACGATGTTGTGGTTTCAAGAACCCAACTTTGATAAAATCCAGTAGTTTCAGGAACCCGAAGTTGTTGTGACATTGTGGTTTGAGGAACACAACTTTGAGATGGAAATAATTTTCGCTTGGTACTTATGAATAATGGAGTTTTAAGTGATTCTGGTCCATTCTCTTTAACAAAGAACAATAAATCTCTATTAATTTAAAATTTCAGCAGGAGGGCGGAGGACTTGGGTTCTATAAAAAAATTTGATAGACATATCATACTTTGAGGATCTATTTGGAGTTCTTCATGCAATATGCCAGATAGCTCGTGGTAAGTGCAGTTAGTTGATATTTCCAATAATTTGGTATTCTCTTAATTAAAAGACCATGTTGAACCATTTTTCACCCAATCACCATCATGGATTCAAAAATTTGAACTTCAGACATATATGTCTATACATCACTAAAGGAAATCAGTAGAAGGAGACTACAGAATGAAATGGAATATTACTGGATGATCGTGTAATCATCGTGTAGTGTACACGAGGCCTACATGATCATCATGTAGTGTACACGATGACTACATGATCATCGTGTAGTGTACATGAGGACTACGTACACTATCGTGTAGTGTACAGGATGACCACAAGTTGATCGTGTAGTCCTCGTGTACAGTACACGATGGCACTACATGATCATCTTGTCGTGCTCGTGTACACTACATGATGCTCTTGTAGTGAACTACATCAGGACTACACGATAATCGTGTAGTGTTATCGTGTAGTGTACACGATGACTACATGAATATCTTATAATGCCATTGTGTAGTGTACATGAGGACTACACGATCATCTTTTGGTCATCGTGTACAATACACGATGATCGTGTAGTCCTCTTGTAGTGCACAAGATGCTACACGATGCTCTTGTAGTGCATCGTGAGCTACAAGAGAAGTTCCAGATGCACTACAAGATGATCTTGTGGTGTACACGAGGTTTACATAAGGAGAATGTACATTGCGTGAAGTGTACATGATGGCTACACGAGGAGCGTGTAGTACACGTGTAAACCACTAGTACACTACAGGATCATCTTATAGTCATCCCTGACACTACATGAACTTCAAACAACATCCTGAATGTTGTTGATCGAACAAAAATGCCAGGAAACTCGTGAACAAAAAAAACCATGAAACTTCAAACTTTCCAGAAAAAAAAAAACATAAAACTCATACCTGCAAGCCTTCCTTGAAGATGAAGTAGCTTTCCTTGAAGATGAAGAAGACGATGAAAACAAACTGATTTTGTAGAAGGAGGAAGAAGAAGAAGTAATGATGAAGAAGAAGAAGAAATGATGAAGAAGGAGAAGAAATGAAATATGAAGGAGGAGAAATGAGGGTGATGGAGGTGGGTAGGGAGGTAGAGTGTTGAGTGAGAATTGACTTTGACATTTGATTGGACACTATATAAGAAGGGTATTGGGGGAAAATTAAAAAAAGTGAAGGGAGATGGGTCAGGGGTTAGAGAGTTAGAGAGTTAGTTTTGGAGTATATTTTTGCAAATTCAAAATGTTACGGGTATACTTATGCAAAGAATCCCCTAATTTTACTCTTTACAGTGTATTTTCTCTTTGATCGTGGCGAGTGGCGATTTCGAACTGCGCGTCAAGCAAGCTTCACGGTGACTTCCAGACGATCTTTGACGGTGAGGTTCTACGATGATCTTTCACGGTGAGCTTCCACTGCGGGTCGAAGAAGGTTGTCGTCCTGAACTTCGAGCTAGCGATTGGAAAAGGGTTGGCCACCTCGTAATTAAGCTGCCGACTCTTCTCCCGCCATTTCTACAATTTCTTCTTCTCAGCATGATTGAGCTCACTGTATGTTTTCTCTGTTTGTGTATTTTTTTCGTCCCCAACCTCTATTCAGCAACGAGAATGGGTATTAGAGAGCCTAGGGTTTGTTCTATTTCGCCTCCCTTCTCTTATTACCCTCTCTCTATCTTAAATTCCTAAGCTCTCAAACCCATTCTCTCTCTCTCTCAAATTCTTAGAGTTGAGATAGCATTTGTGGATTAGGTTTCTCTGCTGTGAAGTATTTTACTTTCCTAGATTCACATAACACCTATGATTTAATTATTTGTAGTCGTCATCCTAAAGTAACATGGGCCCAACGATCAGACAAGGTTTTTGTGACCGTGTTACTTGCTGATTCAAAAAAACGCCTAGGTTAATCTTGAGCCCGAATCAGTATTCACTTTCTCTGGTAGCGCTGGTTCAGAAACCCACTTTATGAACTGAAGTTGGAGCTTTATGATAAGGTTAATGTGGAGGTATGTTCATTTCGTGTGATTCGTTGGAAGTTTTGTATGTGTCTGCACTATTCTTTTGGTATTTGTTACTCATAGATCCAGTTGACGAATGACATTTTCTGGTTTCATTGTTAATTAATTTATCATGATATGTATAATGTATTTGTTCCGCCCAGGTCTCTAATGAAAGAATAAATTGACATAATGGCTGAAATTCTATGAGCATCGTATAATTTTGGTTTGAGATTTAAAATTGGATAAATCATTAGGTAACTGAACTCTTGTCTGTCACTGTAATAGGAAAGCAAAATAAATGTTGGTGTGCAGAGTATATTCTGCATCCTGGAGAAGGCATAGGCTGGCTGGTGGAAGAAACTATTGCGAGGGGATGGCAAGCCGCCACATTACATTAAAGTAGATTGGGACAAGTGGGTGGATGAAGATGAAGATAATGGTAAGCAATTTAAATATGCTTTCTTAATAATATATTGAGAGTTTTTTCCTGAACCTGTTTCATTTAAAACGGCATTCGGTGTCCTTTTTTACTTTGAAAATTGTGTTCATAGCTATCACATTTTGTTTGAGTAGGTGTTGGTGACTTGGATTTGGGAGGAATGGACTTTTCGGTAAGCCTGTGGTAGTAGAGAATTATAAAGTTCATGCCTTCTTGTTTCTTGTTCTAACTCATGGTGTCACTCTGCAAAACTTTGGTGGTACGGTAAGCATGGTCGATGATGCGTTACAAATCGTTGCATATTATTCTCAATATGAGTTACAAATCATTGTATCTACGCCTTAGTATACCTGATTGAAGAATATGTCATTAATTTACCTTGCAGGCCTTGTTTACTTTCTTTTTACCTATTGCACAATCAGTAATAAGAGTTCACCTAGAGCAAGTTTTTACCTATTGCACAACCAGAAATTCGATGTGACTGAGATTGGAAAATGACATATGAAGGTTTATTCTTGGTTTGGAGTTCTGAAAAGGATGGTTTGAAAGAAACTGGTGACTTTGCAGGATCTAGTTGACAATGGCTTTTAGTTTTAAGGTGTGATGTTCCACTTTCAAGTATTTCATGTCGATTTCTACTTCAAAACTTTACTCTGTTCAATGCTGATATAAACAGAAATCCGATGTAATAGAGATTGGCAAAGCATGAAAATGATACAATTCGATTCAAACACAGTGTGACACCGATTCTATCCAACTGATGAGAAGCTCCTCAGCCACTTCTTGAAGAACAAGATGCTCGGCAGTGACTCTCTTGTAAAATCCATCCCTGAAGTTGATTTCTGCAAGTGGGAACCTTAGATTTGCCTAGTATGATCTTCTCTTACTGTAATCTTATGTGGGATTTCTCTATTTTTATTGAATCTGTATAATAATTTGTGTTCTTAAATTAGTAAGCAATTATATTTCTCTCATTCCAACAATGCCAAGTTCTTGATGGAAACCACAATATAAGGAGTGAGAAAGTGAGAGAGCTTATTTTCTATGTGTGCATTATATCCCTACAATGATCTAGCTTGTTTTTGTATGACTTGGTTTTTTCTTCAAAATTTTGTTTGTTCATTTGCTCTCTCCTTCATCAGAGAAGAGTATTTATCTTTATAACATTATCTTAGACGATGAGTAAATGTTTCTATTTAATTAATTGCTCGCTCGTGATTATTCATGTGTGTAAATTGTGTCATTGGAAGGTATATTTTGCCTTTCGATGCAGTTTCTTTTTAAAAAAATTCAGACCTTTTAATGACTGGATTCCCCGTTGTCTAATTTCTTTTCGCGGGACTTTTAGATGACGGTGAATACTCGTCATATAATGTGTTTTCTCGGCACATTAGATGATGGGGAATGTCCGTCATTGTAGATGCTTTTTATAACGCGTTTTTATTTCAAAAAGAAAATATGACAGCCCAAAATATGACAGTGACATAACCGTTATTAAAAGTGTTTAATGACGGATTCCACCATCATTGGAGGTTTTTAATGACGGTTTATACCGCCATCTAAACTTTAGATGGGTTACGAGCAAAGTTGTTATTTCTCAACTCAATTATTTGTTGCTTCTTTATTTTAATGAGAGGTGATTGTTTCTATCAACCTAATGAATTTTAATTTTTTTAATCTATTTTCTTTTGTAAATTTTCACATCCAAAATTCTTTAGTTTATATCTTTTTAGATGAATATAAATTTTCTAACCAAACAACCTCTTCAAACACGTCTAATAAAACTGTTGCTTCTCGATGAAGCTTATTTAAAACTTGGGGAGATAAATAATACTAAAAGCTCGATTGCTATCAACTTTTCAATAAGTTCAGCATATTGAGGCAGCTACTCATAGCATAATTGATGGGAAAGGAACATTAATTCTTGAAGTTAACTTATTCCATTGATCAACTGACTTTGTCAAGCTTCCAAGTTGTTCTCTAGTGCTAAATCATTGCCCCAAAGAAAGGAAAAGATCCAACCTTTTGAAAATAGAAAGCTTAATCAAATCTAATGAACTAGGAGAATCTAATAACTTCCTAATTATTAATAATGAAATTAAAGAACATATCACAAGGCAAAGGCAACCAAGTTGTATATAAACTATAATCACTAATATACAAAAAGGAGGTTAGCCATAAAGTAGGATTTTGATTGCAAATGGAGAAAAACTTTTGGAGTAATGAATCTTTATACATCACTAGGCTTCGTCATTTATCATTGTTAACTCATTCTGCTAGACGCTTAGTCCAAGAAGGTTCTAAATTAGTAAAAAAAAATTGAACACATGTATCCACACATACGATACAAAAATGTGCAATCACCGTATTTTTATCGACAAAAGCAATTAAAATAAGAGTTAGATTTAACTTGCATCAATGAGTTTGAGATATTAATAATTTACACTCACCAAAACGGGCGAAATTCCTTCAATATTTTTCGGCCAGTTAGTCTATTTTTCTTCATTTTCTGAATAGAGTTTATCTATCACTTACCATTGGTCAAATAGTTTTTTGTCTCCTTTACTATATTTTTTCAATAAAAAATTTAACCAAAATAAGCTATAGCTTACTGATTTTATTCATTTAAAAGTTTATCAATGTAAATTGCCGGTTGTCTAAAAGTTGTTAGGTGTATATTTTAACCCTTAAAGTAAGTTTTCGATTTTTATGGTTTTAGTTACAAATAGAAGCATTTCAAGGGTAACTAATGTTTAAAAAGTGTTTTGAGCCATTAAAATTGTCTCAAACGAAATTTTACATGTAAAAGTGACTTAGCATTTACCCTAATTATTGTTCTCGCCCTCTTTCAATTACAACTATACAAGTATCTTATGTGATACTCAACTTTTACATTGAGAAGAATCAATATCACATCAATTACTTATCTATATACTATTTATAAATGGGGTTAATAGGGGAGAAGTATTTTTCGACAAAGATTGGCCACCTACTACATGAACTTCCTTAGTTGTTCTTTATAAATGTTAACATTAAATATTAATAATTTTAAATTAAATTATTGATAATTAATTCTATAGCTTAAATTAAAAACATTAAAATGAATCAAATATATATTTCTTAGATATACACAGCTAAAATAATAAATTTTGAAGTGGCTAAAACATTTTAATGAAATCTAATATATTTTTATAAATTCTACAGAAAACAATGCTTTATATAATTTCTTTTTATACCTATGATTAACTATTGTACGTTTAGTACTTTTTCATATTTTTGGAATGATATCAATAGACTTTTTGTTGTTTAAATTAATGCGTTACAAACATATATTTACCATGCATGAAATGAAAATAAGACGCATGAAAAAAGATCAAAATGAATTAATTATAAATTTACTAATTAAATCATACAGTTAAATTTTTTAAGCAACTATATATGCTTGAACTAATGGATTTTGAAAATAAACAATGTTCTACATAATTTCTTTAAGGACCTATATTTAATAAATTTGTTAATTAAAACATACAGTTAAATTTTTTTTAAGCAACTATGTATGCTTGAACGAAATTTGATATGTTTTTAATAGATTTTGAAAACAAACAATGTTCTACATAATTTCTTTAAGGACCTATATTTAACTAACTAGCTTATTTCTAATACTTTTTCATTTTTACAATATGACATTATAGTATTTGTATTGTTTAGCTTAACACGTGTAGCACATATAAATAATTTAGAGAAGAAGCAAACGAGCTCTTTCCATTCGCTTCCTGGGCCTAAAGCAGTGTAGTCTTTCCTGATCAAATCAAGGATTTGGGACTTCTTGCTACGCTACTTAAGAAATCCATTCTTTTTTAGTAATATATTAGTAATATATATGAATAGAAAGATGGATCCATCCATCTATCCTATCCGATTTTTCTTTTGATATCTAAAAAAGAATCGATTTCATTCAACGTTTG